>VDFB02286423.1:115712-161759 GCA_007258455.2 Sequoia sempervirens
AAAGGCTAGGTGGGGAGAATGAGTAGTAGGCCAAAATGGTAAAATGAGCAAAATGGTGTGGAAAAAAAAATGAAGAGGGTTGATTTGAGTCATAGAAAATATAAGCTTAGGGAAAAATAGTGTGGGTTTACAAAGAAATTGAGAGACAAAATTGAAAGTGGATATTAAAGAGTTTCTAAATGAGATGATCTAGGGGTGGAAAAAAGAAACAAAATGGAAACCAATAAAATAAAGTTGAACTAAAAGTGAATATGACTAATGTGAAAGGGCTATGAGAGGGATTTGAGTAATGGATAAGAAATTTTAAAAATAAGATGGAGGCAAAACCTAATGCAATACTCTCAATGGTACACAAAGGGAAAAAGGAGAGATGGATGATGGAAAAAGTAACAAAAATGACACTAAAGAACCACAAACGTGAAGCACAAATGAGAGTGACTAATGTAACAATGGAATTATGGAGTGTTAATAAATGGGTAAGGAAATCTAAAAGTAAAATGGCAACAAAACCTAAAAGGAGGCTATCTATAGCTCAAGGGGTGACAAAGAGGGGATGGAAATTTAAAAAAAGGGAAAGTGAAGAGGAATGGATGGAAACTGTAATGCCATTTTTCTCCCACAGTCAATTAAGTATTTGCATTGGATTTAAATATGGTAAATATATAAGTTAACATAATTTGCAATATGTAATCTTATCAAAATAGATATGAATAACAATGTGCACTATACATGTGATAATATATCAGAATTCTAAAATAAATTATTAACATATAAATTGAATAACACATCCATATGCTTCAATTAGATTAACACCATAATCATAATACTCTCAATATCTTTTAACATCAAGGGTTTCCAATACTTATTTGAACCACAACACTTGGAAAGGTCACTCTCACCCTGGGAAGATTTCAGTGGTATTGGCCCTCACTATGACAAACTTGTAGGCTTGTGTAAAAACACAATCTATGCCTACTCAAATGAAAAGGTGTGCATACTCGCACATTGCCTACTTGAATGAAAAGGTGTGCCTACTCAGAGCATGCCCACTTGCACAAAGCCCTCGCTAGGACAATCCCAAGTGTACATGTACCTTGAGTCGAACACTCATGTGTGCCCCTCTCCAAACCTCATAGCCAACCAAACCACTTTTTTCTTCCTTGAGTTATCTCCATGCCCTTTACAAGTTTCATGTAAATGCTTTATATAAGCCTTAACGGTTGTTTTCTAAATCACGCCCTTGTATAAAAGTTACTTTTAATTAATATTTAATAATATAATTATTCCTCCCCTTTCAAAAGAGTTCTCATAAATATTCTTCATTGATCTCCATTTTAACCATAGGATCATTTATCCCTTTTTTTTTTTCTTTTTTAATGCTTTAATATCTTTATTTTCACTTTGGGGAAAAAGTTTCATAATAGACACTAATAAGGCAAGGTGTATTGAGAGTGTGTAGAATTTAGGAAAAATGGAGGGGGTTTATTAGTAAAACCAAATAAAAACCACTCTACGGTGGTGCAAAAATCATGAAGATGTTATATCAAAATGAAGAGATATCTTGTAACTTTTGATATAGACATCCTAGAAACTATTGCAAGCCTATTTGTGAGTGCTAATTCACTATGATAATATAGCACACACTAACATGGGCTTGGTCATCTAGAAAATATTTCTCAACCAAAGTTCTCAAGTAAAAATGAGACAAAAGAGGCTTATTTTACTAAATGTTTAGAGGGAATTTATGAAAAGAAACTAGATCACCCTAAGCTACACTAATTAATACATAGCTTATCAAGTATTGAACTTGATTGGGAAAAAATACTAAGCTAACTAGTAATCATTTGCTACTAAGAATTCATCTCTAAGCAAGAGGAAGTCCAATTTTCTATGAGAGATCAAGGGTAAACTGATCCATCTAAAGGTGGTCATCACAACTCACAATCAGCTCAAGGATACATGTCATAAAATCAAATAAAGTGATGATTTTGTAATAAACTTAGGAGATGGGATCTAATTGGTTGATTTGGTAAAAGATTAAAAAGATGTTTACAATGAAGGGGTAAAGAAAACATGAAAATGGTGGAAAACATCTAGGTGAAGTATAACAAAAGAGAACATTAAAATAAAATACAACACATAGGCAAAGCATTAAGATGATATATGAAAATTGGGACTATGCATAGGAAGAGAATAACTAGGGTCAAGACACGAGGTAATAGGCACAAAATACACATGTAAAATGCAAGAAAAGAAATAGTAGAGCATACAATTTTTTATCATATACCTCCTATCTAGCTATTAGATTATACATTATGGGACAAGTAAAAGTGTTACATTCACACCTAATTCTATGTTCATTCAAGATTTGTAGAGCAATGGTATTGTTGTAGTTGCAAGGGTAGATGATTGTAGTAGAATATATACTTTCTCATATTTTTCTCATGATGCTCCTTCTCTTGGACTTCATACTTGGGCATCTAGTTTGGATGGTTTTCAAGACATGTAGTATAGTCATATTAACCTTCAAGTCCTTTCACTAATTAAGGTTATAGAGATGTGTTGAGATTTCACCATATTCTCCTACTATAGATGCCTCTTCAAGACATATAATGATCCTTTCGAGAAGATTCATATCAATCTTCTTGTTCCACCTCATTGGGGCATCTATCTACTAGACATTTCACATCTATTTATAGTGTCCCACCTTTTGGATCTAGAGGATACTATTATAGATCTAGTTTTCCACTATGATGAGAATGATTCACATATACATCATCTTCACCTATTTTGTCTCCTACTATACATGATTTTGGGTTGTCATCTTTTACAATTCCTTATCATATCTTGACACTACTCAACATTGGCATAGGGATAATTGCACAATTTCCAAAGGCATTCATCTTGTATTGTATTCCCTCATATTCCCCCATGTAATGGGAAGACCACCTACATACACCAATGGGCCTATTTCTTCCCAAAGGAAAAACACAATTCATCTTCAATACTCAATTTTAGTGCAAGAGGCTACACATTTGAGGGAGGTTGTATGGATCTTCTATATTTACTCTTCTTAGGGACTTTTCTTCCTCTAATTACCGAGCTTTATTTCTCTTCTTAGAGTGGCTTCTTTGTGGCAGGAATCAGATGCATATAGACACCGAATATGGCTACACATTTGCCAAGACCCATCTTTCACCCAATTAAATTGCACTTAAGGAGGTGTGAATGTAAGTTTTTATTCCTTTTACATTAAGTTATTTGGTTTTTTCTTGCTTACCTAGCCTTTTGTAGGCTTGATAGTGATAAGGGGAAGTGGGTGAGGTCTCCACTTTCTGACCCTTGAATTTCTCATAAATGCATTCACCCAACTTTAGCTCAAATCACTCTCTTACTCTCTTGCATCTCCCTCGAGTGATCTAGTTGATTAATGGAAATAACATTGTTATCCTATAATCTAGTCTTCAATAGTATTGTGGCTATCACTATATAATTTATATTGGATGTTAGCATGTTTGTAACTAACCCTTCTCTGAACTTTTACACAACCTTTTGTATGCTTTCAAGTTCATTCAAGCGGACGTTGTTCCAACATTTTGAAGATTATGTGTAATTGGAATTATAGTTTGCTTGTCGTTTGGCATCAAGAAATCATGTGTATTCAGAACGTTGTTTCCATTATTTGGCAGTATGATTTGTAAAACCAATCTCAAAGAATAATATTGCCTGTTGATTAACTTACACCGTAAATGCTTGCCAAATGTTTACATGTTACAGAAACATTTAACATTCCGCATGAATGATACTCAAATATGGGTAGCGGCCATTTGGACAAATGCAACAAATTACCAACTTTTACATTGCATATTAAGATATCCTATATATTATGACATTAGGTTAGCATAAAACTGGGAATAGGCTAATCTTTATTTTTACAAAATAGAATGCCCTCTTTTATAGGAGGCTAACTTAGGCAAAAGCGTTCGACAAAAGTTCTCTCTTATAAATTGGGAACACACTGCACTCTGACAAGTAAAAGTTCTAAACCGCATTGGCTACTTCACTTATAAATGCTGCTTCTTGGATCCTTCATTTTTTTTCTGAAACGTACATCTTAAATTACATCATAATTCAATTGGCATACATTACACAATAAATAACCTTCAGATTATCTATTCATTTGAAAACATGTTTCTAGCTCAAAATCTAAGAAACCATTTGAATTGCCAAAAATTATAAGCAAAATATTTAAATAAAAGATAGAAAAAACAATTTGACGTAAGGAATTAAACGCAATCAAAAAAATTGCTGGAATTAATCAATGGGTCCTCTCCAGAAATTCTAACACAAGTAGAATCATTCTCAATGAAGTGAGAAATATAATTTTTTCCTGTGTTACATACATCATATTCTTTTGCAATTCAAACTTGAATGGAAGAGAAAAGATCTGAGCAAAATCTCATTACAACTGTGCATTTAACTGAGTTTGTCCTACCCCATTTTTCTTAACCACAGAAGTTCAGCATTTTCATAACTTTTGCATAGGCCGGATGAACAAGGGCAGGCTGTCGAAGTCTTCGTTTTGACTTTTTAGACTGCCAAATTAAAAGGTAGACAGAGATGTTAAAATAAGTTTCAAAGATTTTTAATAGGATAAAATTAGCCTTCTACCAACCAATTAAAAAGAAAAGGATAACGAACTTTAAAGAAATGAGAAGAATCATATCTCAACAAAACAAAACAAAAAAACTCATTCATTGCAGTGTCAAGGATTTTAAGATGAATGCTAAGGAAGCGAAGTGCAATCATGTTAAAATACAGAAGGCATGAGCTACTTAAAGAACACCCAAGCTACTGTATAACACCCATTCTGTCAGAACCTGTTTTAAGTGTAAAGTTTTAAAGAAAATAAAATCGTGGCTGCATATTAGTGATTATCATCTTTTTAACCACTAAGTCAAATCCTATGTTTCTGCTCGAAGGTAAAGAATGTGACTACCCACAACATTGAAATTGGATAATAAAATGGAATTAGAAAACAGCGTGTATTAATTAAAAGCTCCATTAAATTGTTTACTCTCTATTCCAGGCACCTACGATGACTCAAATCGCTACTTACTAGCCCCTAATATGAAAACAGAAGCTGATGACATGCATCTGAAATTATTTGAGTTGTTTGAACCTTGAAATTGAACTTGAAAACACTCCCTTGCAAACAACAAAGCCACTCTTATTTTACAGCATTTTTATCACCAACTTGAATGCTCAATTCCAGAAAAACACATAGGTCCCACTGGAGAAACCCCTAACTGATTTTATCTTTTCAGCACCACTGTACATGCTTTCTTCATAATGGAGTCTGTCATTCCTAGGTCATAAACTAGTTGGTAATGGAGTCTCCTGCAACAGGTAAGCACCTTATTTCACCTTGCCCTCAAGAATTTTAAGCGTGCAAGAAATTATACTTACATTGCAAAAACAATTTTAATAACACTTTCTGAAGAAAAATGGTATTTTGTCACTTAAGCCTTGAAGCAATAAGATTAAACTTTTCGTGGTGATTCATTGCCATTTACTGAGTGTCTAATGTTGGATTCACCATGAATTGTGTGAGTATCAAGATCAGAAACATGCTTGTTAGTGGAAAAAATGAGGCAAAAACAACAGTTATCATATTTATCCACACATTGTCACCATAAAGTAAAAAGACTAAAATTTCATGGTGACACGTTGCCATTTAATTAGTGTGTAAATGTTGGAAGAATTCATGATAAGGGTCTGAGAATCAAAATCAAAATCATGCCTCTTTATGCAAAAGTTGAAACAAAAACATTAGTCATCATATTTATACAAACATTTTCCCCATAAAACACGTCCAATCATTTGAATCCACAATCTTCTATCTATCTTGCCATAGTGATTCTTTGCAAAGCATTAAAAGCACCTAGCAGCACAAGTGCTTGTCAAAGCACCACACGCAATTCTTTGAACTCTCAACCAATGGAAGAGGAACTCAATTGACAGGGCTCAACCTATTGGAAGTGCATAACTGATTTGCTCTTACGAAAGTGACCTACTTTTGCACAAGAGACTATTCCAGAGATATATACAGATACTGAAGGACACCTTTCTTGCATCAGGGTTCATAATACTCAATATATTTTACTAGATGTCTTCCAATTCCAGCTTTAGTTAAAATATTTTATTTGGGTCTGGCCAAGCATTGATGAGATCATTTTGTAAATATTGTCTGGGTCTGTCCAGGCATTGATATCGCTATTTTCAAAATTTTGTCCAGGTCTGTCACATACCATAACCAAGGGCTGCAACATCCAAGGCTTTAAACTTATCTGAAACTTTTGGTGTCCGGCAGGTTTCTAAATTTCACGCAACACAAATTCATTATCACATTGTTTCATAAACTACCAGTCATACAGGCAAATAGGCAAATTAAAGTTGACTATCTTGAATTTTCCAGACCCTGCAAGGAATGCTACCACTTGACCTTGCCGAGAGTTGCCACCTCTAGACATCCCAGAACCCAACTCTGGTTTTCAATTTGTGCTGCACCAGGTGGAAAAGTAGCAAACTTTACCTTTATTTGGCTTGAAATAACAAAAACTGTTGCTTTTCCCCTACTCTTATGAATTTTTCAGCATCTTTAAATTTACTGATTTTTCCCCAATTAAATGTGTGTATATATATATATATATTTCAAATTTTCAGCGTCTTTAAATTTACTGATTTTTTCCCCAATTAAATGAATGAATAAATAAATATATATATATATATATATATATATTTCAGCATCTTTAAATTTACTGATTTTTCCCCAAATTAAATGAATTTATTTCAGCGTCTTTAAATTTACTGATTTTTCCCCAAATTAAATGAATTTATTTCAGCGTCTTTAAATTTACTGATTTTTTCCCAATTAAATGAATTAATATCTTTAGATTTACTGATTTTTCCCCAAATTAAATCAATTATATATATAGAATTAAAATTAATCTTTTACTTTGCCAGTCAATAATGTATGTGTGTGTATATACATATATGTATGTATATATGTATGTAGTATGTATGTATAGAGAGAGAGTATAGCTGAGTGTATATATATATATATATATAGAGAGAGAGAGAGAGAGAGGGAGAGTGAGTATGGCTAACAGGCTAAGTATATATATAGTATGGCCAAACTCAGTCATACCAAATCCAGGGAAAAAGATTGGTCAACCACCAACTTAATAATTGTTTTTCTTCAACCAGGTTTCTGACCTTTTCAAAATGACCAGATGTCAACCACAGTCACAAATTCCTTTATTTAAGGAAATCGATGAATTCTTTTATTTCACTTCTTTGATCAGAGTAAGCAAGCTTTTGGGGTGCGTTGGAGCATAGTTTATATGCTCCACTATTAACATCATCAAGTTTCCACAATCCATGATAATGGTTTGTTCATATTTCTGGATTGAAACTGTGTGAGTTTTTTGAATCAACGTTTCGGATCAAACTCCATGATCCATCATCAGGAAAAAGCACACAACAAGAGAGTTTTTTCCTTCTTCGACAGTCTCTGATTCCATTTCAGATCCATCAGCTTCCGCTGCAGAATCTTATTGATTTGCTCCACTATTGTTTGGGATTCTAGACGCCTGGGATAGAATTAACTCATACCCATTTAGATGCTCAAAGATCCAAAGCTTTTAAAAGTGCAGCAACATCTTCTGGTTTGGACAGTTACAACCTCAAACACCCAAGTGCTCAAAAACAACCTCACACTCCATACATTTTTATAACCTTCAGATTCTTCTGTGCACATTGTAGACTATGAAATCCTACTTGTCAAGCCAAATTTGAGTAACAGGTCATAGCAGGCTCATTGGGATAAGTAATATGGTTTTAAATATGAACTTCATGTGGACAGGTCAGCCCTAGGAGAAATTAGTGTTTTTTTCTTCATAGGAGGCCTATTTAGGCAAAGCATCATTGTTTTCTTACACACACATTCATTCAAGTGAGGTTCTTTGGTTCTGGTGTTCCTTGATGTCTTTAGACACTGCCAGTATCTCTATTTGTTGCTTGTCAATTGGTATTTTGTTTTCTTGCTATGAGTAGATGATTGAGAATTAAATGGCAAATGTTTGGTGATTCTAATATGGTATTAGAACCAAGGATTTGACCCTTCGTACAAAGGCCACCACACTTTGCAGGAACTATTGAAAATTCAGAGTTAAGATTGCATGAAAAAGTGCATCCTACGATATTGACGATATGGTGAGGCCGAGTTGATCTAAAAAATTTAGACCAGAGAAGACTACAAAGAAGATTGGTGCAGTTTTGTCATCCAGTTTTGATTACACTTGATCCTACAGAGTTAGATAAGATAGAATTATGAATCAAAGATCAAAGATATTCAGCATCAATTAGGAAAATGTGGGGTGGACTATAAAAAGAAGGATGAACAGCAAGTGGACATTGTGAGTGAGTCCCAAGTCACCCTATGAATCTTTCCTCTTCATTTCAAACAAGGTGATGTTCAAATCTCAAGTTTCTCTTAATGATTTGTGTATAATGCTAATCATGGACAAAGATAAGCCCATTCAACTTGAGCATAGTGGGAGTAAGCCACAAGCTCATATCAGCAAGACAAAAAAGGGAAGTGAGAGGAAGGATACTCTTTTGGAAAAGGATGAGTTAAAGAAGAAGATAGAGAACCAAGGATGAACACCTATTCTTAAGGGAGAGGTATAGGACACAGAAGCTATGGAACATGCTTCTATTGTGGGAAATATGGGCACAAAGTCTATGCTTGTCATCAAAAGAAAATGATGAAAACAAAACAAAAAAAGGAACCTTGAGCAAACCCCAGGCCAAATCAGTACCTGAACCATATTTTTGCAATATGGCACCTATTTTCAAGAAACCCAGTGACATAGGTGAAGAGGTGTTGGCAACAAATGCATTATCTCGATCTTTTGTTTCCTTCCTCTGCTTCATCTGTCTTCACCATCCAAGATATCCCAAATACTCATATGGTTGCGACTTTAACATTTGGAGATCCTCCCCATCATAAAACTAGCCATCCTATTCCTGCAACCCCTACCTTAAACCAGCAAGAAAAAGATCCTAATGAGATGTCCCCATCTAGGTGGATCCTCATAAGTTGACAACACAAGATAGCGTCTCCTCGACCCATCAAGGTAAAAGACTTGTACTTAGAGTTGATAACTTGATTGGCAAGGGGGGCAATGAAGGTTGAAAATTTAGACCAAATTGGATAGGCCCATACCTAGTCAAGGAAGACGTGGGAAATGGTGCTTTTCATTTGTGCACAACAGACCAAAAAAAAGTCAACTGCATTGCATTCTATCCATCTCATCATGTTATACTCTATGATCGTTGTTTCCTAGTTTTCATTTCTGCCGGGCGATAGGTTGGCAATGCATTGATTGTCTTTACTAGGTCATAAGATCTCCCAATCACATTATACTACTTATCCCTTTGCATTCCCAAGTATTTAAATAAACAAATTTTTGAGTGTCAAATTGATCCTTGTTCCAACCAATTCTATTATATTGTCCCTTTCTCATCAATTGGCTTAGTCTATAGTACTACCCAATAGCTAACAAGAAAATCTCCCCATTTCTCGTTAGCGAGGGGGAATTCTCCTAGAAAGCAATACATACCCATTTGGTTGCATCTAGCCCCTTAACTTACCTTATCCCTGACAATGAGCCATCATGCTTCTTCCTAGTAGTGTGGGGTCAGGTTAAGGGGTCTAGTACTCAAAAAAAGGCAAAAAAAAAAAATAGAGAGAAAGTTGCACAATGTCAAAACTCTCGAGTTTAAACTTAAGTTGAAACTGCACATGTGACATTTAAAAAAGCAAAGGAGTATTTAAGCAAAGCACATACACGCACAAGCTAAGTGAAACAACCAAGAGTCCTATCCCTTTTAGTTTTAAAAAGGTCATCATTGCTAAGGATTTATTCCTTTACCCCAAGTTTGACCTATTAGCCACATTTGGTCTATGGCTAGGAGCTACCTATAAAGCTAGCAACCTGATGTCACTTGATTCACCTACCAATCAGTTAAATTTGGATCAATTTCTTACCATTATGAGTTTATTTCAGACCCATTCCACATTTCTAGGTAAATAAAGATCCAATCAGCTCTTCGCCTTTTAAAGTATCTAAATCTTTGCACTCTTCTAAAGTAATCACAATATGCATCCACTTGAAAGTAAGGAAATCTCCAGATCTTCTTTACAACCACATCATCTTTCATCGACTCCCCATATGTTCTCAACTTATTCACCATATTTATCACTCTTACACAATACTAATCGACTTTTTAATTATCCTTCATTCTTAAAGTTTCATATTTTGTAACCCTTACCTGATCTATATCGTGACATGAACTTTCTGACGTTGTCCATGCTGTCTTTGCTATCTTATGACCAACAATTATAAGGATAGATACTTGGATCTATTGCACTCTAAATATAGAAAAACACACATCCTTTTTATCTTCTTCTTTCTTTCCTGTCTCATCTTTTGCACTTGATACACTCCAAATTTGAGGTTCAGTATACCCGCTTGATACAATGTCCCATACTCCTTTCCACATCAATATCCTTTTTAATTGATCTTTCCAATAATCGAAACTCTCATCTTTGAACTATGGAACTGACAATACACCATTGTTTGCTACCACTATAGCTATCAAACAAAGCTAAGATTTCCTCTCAAAGCCTCAAGATCTTGAACTTCGATGAAGGGACTTCAGATTTGAACATATCCAATGTAATTCTCACTTACATAGATAAACTCTTGTGCTGATAAAAACCTACTCTCACGCCACTGTTGTAAATTTTGTATGGCACAGGGGCTGCTTAGCAATTACCACACCAAAAATCTTTTGTTTATTTTGATATTGACTTCCTTGAGTCTGAATTACAATCTGAATTCTCCTCTCTGAATCTCTTAAAAAACAACGGAAAGAATGCATGTAATATAGAATTTGATCCTCCAAAAAATACCTGATAAAAAATTATTAAACATTCTCCTAAATAAGATGCCTCGCATCCAATTCTATGTTCAACCACACCACATACTAGTCAGTCAGTCGTGAGTTCGGAACTGAGAGCCAGTCACGTATATCTATCTAGGTGAGCCTGACTCTGAGATACCCTGGCTCTCCTACCGTTCCCATATCCATATATACAAGGGTGGCGGCTATATCTATAGGTTGTGAGTCCCCATCCGATATATAGGGATCCACGCCTTTTAAAAATTAATCCTAAACATAGAAACTGGCTTTCTTCTAAACAAAATCCAATTGATAAATAAATCCATAAAATTAGTTTCTCAAAAAATAATCTTAGACTGTTGGAAAAGCAATGCCAACAGAATTTACTTTTATTGACTATGTCCAAAATTCCAAAGAATTGTAGATGTATTTCAACAGCAACTACTATTATCTTCATCAGCAACTATTTGTCATCTTCGTCAACAACTATTTGTTATGTTCAGCAACAACTATATGTTATCTTCAACAATAGTTCGACTTCAACAGCATCAATAGTTCAACTTCATCAACATTTTGTTGTTTGACATCAAATTTTCCTACAGTTACTTATTCAAAAGGAAGAAATGTTGTGAAATGCAAATGGGTCTATAAGACCAAATATGCATCTGATGGAGGGATGAAGTGATTTTAAGGCCCACCTTATGGCCAAAGGATTTTCTCTAAAAGAAGGTATTGATTACATAGAGACTTTTGCTCCGATGGACAAGATGGAATCCATTAGGGTAGTACTTTCCTTGGCAAAGTGTGCTTTCCTCCATGGAGATCTCCTCCATGGAACAACCTCCAAGTTTGGAAAGAAGGGAGAGACATTGTCATGTCCCCTTTTTCTATAATATATGCAGTGAGCCAAAATGCATATTTCCTAACTCCAAAATCTCACCTAATCCAATCTTAGGTATGTATTCTCCCCTCTCATCCCCCATGCGTCTGGCTAAGATCCAGAAAATGTCTAAGGATGAAGGAATGGACAATCTCCTAAGTATATGTAAGTTGTCCAAGTTGTAGAGTCCCCCATTATGGGATGACTTTCCTCCCAAGTCCGCTTTCTCTTCTATCCCTATCAGGGTATTGGACTTCCCCATCTAGTCATACCCTTTGGTTGTTCCCTGCTGTCATTCTCCCTTTCATACTGGCATATCTCTCTGCCAAACTCTACCTTCACAAACCCTCGTTGGACAATCGGACTTCTCCTAATTGACATGCCTCCCTTCTAAACCCTAATCCCCAATTTATGGCATGTGTCATAAAGTATCCCCGACAATTGAATTTCGACACTGAAATATGCCCCTTAATTTTTTCTTGGATTTTCACAACACAAACCAGCACTACGCCAATTGATTAGCATTAGTTTCCAAAAGATAAACAAGCTAAATGAACTCAATGCCAAGAATGTTCACCAAGGTCCTTTAGAAGGCGAGGTGATAGCATATGGCGAAGGAAACTAAGCAACAACTGAAAATGGAATTACAACTGAATGCAAGTAGGCAATGATCCAGCTATAGGAGATTCCACGCTACCACTTAAACAGTAGAGGGAAAAACATTACAATTCAAAACAATTCATTTGCTTAGCGGGCATCCACTCATTAGTGGGGATTCGCCACTTGAACAGTGGGTGAGAGATGTACATACAACATTAATTTCCTCCACACTAGCGGTAAACCATCCAGGGGTTAAAGTGTTTGCATTAGAATTCACAAGTAAATGCAGTAATAACAATGACTGGATTAGTACTACTAATTCACAGCCTTACAATGAAACAATTCTGCAATTTACAAGTGTTACAATGATAAAACCAATGCAAATAATTGAAGGATGATTCTTCCAACTTCTGAACCTCTCAAATACTGAATTACAAGCTAAATTCTGAACTTATGGAAATCTGATAACAATAACCAACAAACTGAAAATGTCTAACCAGCAAACTGTAAACCACTAAAATGCTCACAACACTTTCAAAATACCTCCAAATGCTCTGAAATGAATTGCAAATGCATATGAGGAGGAAGGTGCCCAACTCCTAACCAAGAAACTGCATCAAAAGCTCAACAATTAATTGTGCACAAATCCCAAGACACCTCCAGAATGGTACGGCCTCCCAAGAGGGGCGAACTTCAATAAAAAATTGGAGACTTTGAATTAAAATCTGCAAATGCATACGTAGGTTCGCCTCTAGCATAGGAATCAATAGAACCAATACCCATAAGCTAAATAAATTCACACCAAAAGCTGTAAATGAAAAATTGATTCAGCCTGTCATAAACCAGCAAACACAAAACTGATAAAAAACACCAATTCCTTCACTTTGATGCTCAATATGCACTTCTGAATGAAGCACACTCCCAATAGACCATCTAGGGAACCATAGTTTCAGGCCCGAATAATGGAGTAAATTTGCTAAGCTTTCCCTTAGCCCGATTTTGGATTTCAAACCAGCAGCATAACTTTACAATATTTTCCAAAGATAAGAAATGAATGACAATGGCCTGCTTTTATAGAATTGAAGATGACTGTTGGCTCTTCAACTTCCATCTTTTTTCCCTCCAAAAGGGATGCCCATTCACTTTTTGAAATAATTCAATTTTGAAAAACACTTTATTTCTCCTCAATATGGCGTCCCACTTCAAAGCATTAAATAACTTTAGAAAATATTAAATATTTACTTCATGAAGCGTCCCCCCTTCATGTCCACCTTTTAAAACAACTTTAAGTTAATGCACTAGGCCAAGGGGTCAACTTGAAATTAAAACATTAATGCCTTGAAATATACTATTTCTCCAAAAATTACTCTTCTAAAGCCAAAACCAGAATACTCAACTGCTCCAACAAAAGAACTCACTGAAGTGCTGCCAATTGGACCACTGCCAAAATTAGACTTACTAAAAATAGCCAAAGCCAAAAATAGTAAGTTCACCTCAAAACCAACAGAAAGTTGTACTGAGCTAGAAGCAAGACTTCCTGGAAGTGGAAACCTTAAATTTGCACATCTGAGTAGCCTACGGATTTCCAGAAATAGGCTAAATCCAAATGAAGAGCGTAGGGCTAAATTGGGGACATTACAGACACTCCTGCCTCTTTTCAATGTTCGTCTCCACCTACCTCCCCAAGTGACCGAACAACCATTAATGCATAGGGTGATGAAGCGTCATCTAGAAACAAAAGAATCATTTAATAATGAGGACATGGTTCAGCATCTCCCAAACCGTAAAGGACCCCTTGCCATTATTACTAACGGCAATTGTAGTTTGAAGGGGAAATTCCTCCATACCTCCCATGTCCATCTTTGCACACATAAGCACAATTCAAGGGGAAACAACACTCAATAGGTACACTGTACAAGCAATTCTTGTCTCATACCAATCTCGTGATGGAGGCCATTATTACAGATTTCAACATCTTTTGCGTGTATAATAGCCAAAGATAGGATGGAAGGACATCTATTGAATATTCACAAAACCTTGACCAAGACTTGTTGTGAGCACACATGTTCAAGCATCCAAGTCTATGGATGAAAACCTACAGATCTGCAGAAGATTAAGGGATGAAAACCCCATAGATTTCACATTGGAGGATGAAACCCCTTTGGCTGAAGGAGCAATCTCACACAAGGATCACATTTAAACTTTATTGGTGGTGAATCTTTAGCAGTAACAAGTTGTTTGATTTGCAAGTTGTCTTCGGAGTATGTCATATTTATGGTTTGTAGTGCGGCTGTACAACAGATATTCCTGTTATTAGGGCATATTGTTGTATTTTTTGTTGCAGTTGCTGTCCTAGCCATGTTTTATAATGGGTTTCAATCCCATATAACATAAATGAAAGTTCTATAGTTTTATCTTGTTGTGAATCCAATTTATATGCATGGGTATGAATAAATACAAAGTAATGTTTACAATTTTAGTTTATTAGATCTAGGTGTACATTTAAATCTGTTGTTTATCTTATTTGTGAACCCGACCATGGAATACTTAGTATTTAATGTGACTATGCAAATATAAAATGGGGAATTTTTTAGGTTTAATAGATTCAGACAAAACAGACTAGGGTTTGTTATTTTTGGGTGAAATAATTAAATCTGGAGTAAAAGACAAGGTTAATAAGGCTGTTGTGTGAACATTATCTCCATCTAGGTTTTCTAAGGTTCTAGATTTTAAACCCAAAAATTTTAAAAAAAATATATGTGCCTTACTGTTTAGGGTTTATAAGGACCCAATTAAATATATTTAAATATGTCCACAAATATTTGCATTAGTATTTGTAAGGTACATTATAGACACAATTAGTTTGAGGGCTTAAGAAATCCTTGTATGGATTAAAGAGAAGATGACAAGTTCTTCATCAACAAAGGATTTGCTAGATGTCAATCTGAATACAATTTGTACATCAAAACTGAGCAAGATTATGTTTTGGTCACTGTGTTATATGTTGATGACCTTATTCTCACACAATCTTCATCAAGGATGATCGATGACATGGAGAAGGAACTTAAGGGAGCCTTTGAAATAATAGATCTTGGATAACTACATTGTTTCCTTGGGATTCATGTGACTCCAAAAGAGGATGGGATCTTTACATATCAACCTAATTATGCTTTGGACTTCTTGCTAAGATCAATTGCTAGACTTAATAATGAAGAACTATTGACAAAATTAAATCTCCCTAAAATCAAAAACAAAATGATAACAATATAAATTCAATAACATTCAAAAGACAAAATGATAGAATTGTAATATTTGTATTTCTAGATGATAAAATGAAAGAAATGACTACATACATATACGCTTTGGGATGCATGATCCAAGATGACAAGTGTTCTAGAAATCCTAAGTGATCTAGAGGGTAGACTCCACATACAAGAGTTGTGGTGTTAAGTAGACTGGTGGCACCTAAGTAGCATCAATCAAAGAGTTTGAATGAGGTAGAGGTGACATGCGCTCCCATCAATCAAGGAGATGACACTTGTGTTCAATTATTTCCTAATTTACATAAGTAAATAAATATTAATAACCTAACTAAACTTAATATAAGGTGCAATTAATAAATAATTACACTAACACCCCCACTTAAGTTCAACTTAAGAAAGAAAAATGAGTCTCGACAAGACAAGTCATGTTAGGCACTCATATACAATCTAATAGAATCCCATGGTATAAAGAATAGAGTATACCCCCTTCATAAGAAGAGATAGAAAACCCATAAGAAAAAACTCTATCCCAGGGAGGGAAGTGGAAGGACTAGATAGGCCCCCAAAAGTGATAGTGTTTGCATCCCTAGAAGAGCTCAAAGATGAACATATGAAAGGGTTTGGTGAAAATATCTGCAATCTATTCTGATGTAAGATAGTATTGATGAACATATATCTCGACCTACTGCATAGTGTATCTCAAATGAGTGTGTTCCCTATACATACTGTAGTATATGTTTGGCAATTTTCCAATGAAGCCCATGAGGTTCTTGCATAAAGCAAAAGACCATGCCAACAACATAAGAAATAATAGGTCATGTATGTGTGAGGTATATGAGACTCCCCATAATTTGTATACAAGGTAGCATCAACAAGAGGAGTCAAACAATAATCCTCCAATTTAACACTTGATAGAAAGGGTGTTGGGGCGAGCTTACAATTAACCATCTAGAACCATGATAGTAGATCAAAAGAATATTTGGGTTGAGGAATACCTATCCCAAAGTCAATCTAAGTGATCTCAATGCCAAGAAAGTAATGTAACAATCTCAAGTTTGTCATAGAGAATCTAACTCAAACCCAAGGAAGTAATGTAACAGTCCCAAGTTTTTCATAGAAAATCTATCATGTAGAACAAACTATATGGAGACAATCATAGATGAACTTTCGGTGACAATCAAGTCATTGACATACAATACCAACATGAGAAGTTGTTCATCTTGTCATAGAATTTAGACAATACGGTCATAGTGACATTTGTCGAAACCAAGAGAAGGAATCCACCTTGGTATACCAAGCCTTGAGGCCATAGAGGGACTTCCAAAGTATGAACACCAAGGAAGAGTCATAAATAAACCCTTGTGGTTGTGTAATATAAATTTCGTCTTTTAGATCATCATAAAGAAATGCACTCTTTACATCCATCTAATACACAAGCCAACAGTAAGCAATGTCAATGACTAGGATGAGGTGGATGGAATTCATTTTGGCAACAAGTGCAAAGGTCTTAGTATAATCTATGCCAAGTACTCATGAGAATTCTTTAGCAAAAAGTAGTGCTTTGTATTTGTCAATGCCAATCCTTTAGCAAAAAGTTGTGCTTTGTATTTGTTGATGCCTCCATTTGCTACATACTTGGTTCAAAAGATCCTTTTGCATCAAACCACTTTTCTTCCCTTAGGAAGTGGGATGAGATCCCAAGTGTGATAGTTGATCAAGAAAGTGTATTCCTCCTCCATCGTTGAGTCCCATTCAATGGCACCCTTTCCTTCCTCAAATGTTTGTGGATTGGAGGCTTGGGCTATGTATGCACGAGGCAAATCCCCATATTTTGATTGAGTCTTTCTAGTATCTAATGGATCCCCAACTAAAGTACCTACTACCCATAAAATCTAACAGGTCCAAAGTGGACAAGTAGCCAAAGTGGAAGCATGCTTGTGTGTTGGATAATCTTGACTAGAAGGTGGAGTGGGAGGATAACATTCCTCTATTTATGAATCAAAATCACTATCTTGATGAAAGCCTTGTATGGAGGATGAATGGGAAATGTTAATAGTAGGGAAAAGCGTTCCCTCAAACTTGACACTTCTAGCAATGATCACATCATGAGTATCAAGATCCAAAATCTGACACCCTTTGACTCCAAGATAAACCTACAAATATTCAAGGTTTGCTTCATGGTTCTATTGCCTTGCATTTCTCTAAAGTTATGTGAGCCCAATCTTGATATCCAAAAACTCTTAAGTGCTTAACCAATGATTTATGACCACCCCAAGCCTCAATTGAAGTGATGCCTCCTGAGGCTTTGTGTCGAGTGTTGTTTTGATGTAATCAGCATAATTTATTGCCTCAGCCCAATACTGTGGTGCTAACAATCAAGATTGTATCAAGCAATTAGCCATTTCTTTCAGGGACCTATTCTTCCTTTCTACTACTCCATTTTGTTGTGGGCTGCATGGAATAGTGTGTCAAAGATTGATCCCTTCAATAGAATAAAAGTCCTCAAATTGATGGTTGACATATTCCTTTCCATTATTAGTGCAAAGGTTTTTTATGACCTTTCCTATTTGTTTCTCAATTAAGGCCTTGATGTGTTGAAATTCGCCAAACACTTCATTTTGTTTGTGAAGAAAATAGACCATAGTGAAACATGAGAAATCATCTATGAAAGTGAGGAGATAACAACATTTGTTGAAGGGCAAAGTAGGAAAGGGGTCAACTAGATAACTATGTATCAACTCAAGAATTGTTAAAGCTTTTGTTGCCTTTCTTTTGTCATATTTCTCTTCAAAATGTTTGCTTAAAGTACAACCATGACAAATACCTTTGGAGAAGGAGATTTGAGGTAGTCCTATAACCATTTCTTGACTTGCCATTTGTTGCAAATAGTGGTAATTCAAGTGACCATATGCTTAGTTTACCCACTTCATCAATGTAAGTAAGAAGAGCTTTGGAAAGTGCATCAAGCACAAAATGCGAAAAGGTATATAAGCGTGCCTTATGATTTGCCTTTTCAAGAGCAACTTGGGAATCATCTTCACAATCCCTTATGGCAACTTTTTTTGGAGTAAAGTCGACTTGCTTCCCTAGCCTTGTCTGTGTAAGTTGGTAGGTGGAGAGAAGGTTGGATGATAATGAAGGTACACATAGAACATTGTTGAAGTGTCCTCCATTCATTTCACCTAAACCATTCCCTTTAACATCAACTACAAAATCATCACCCATGTGTATAATAAGAGTAGAGCATGGCTTAAGTGAAGAAAAGTGTTCACTTGATGTAACTGTGGTATGGAGCGCCGAAATCAAGTATCCATGTTGTAGAAGATGATGAAGAGCCAACATCTATGAGAGCTTTACCTTTTCCTTTCCCTATGCTAGAGGAGAAGGGAGAACTTGTTCCCACTTAAGCACTTGGGAACATTAATATTATTCATTTTAAGATGCTTTGTAAGAGTGTAATATCCCCTTTTGGAAATGAGATAATAATAATAATAAATTTAAAAAAATTATAAAATATATAATTATAAAATATTAAATTAAAGTTCAATTTAATCAAAAGTCAAGGGGCATGTGAAGAATCATGACTATTGAAGGAAAAAAGATATATAAGAGACACCAAACAAAGAGCAAGAGAAATATATGAATAATACATCTTTTATTATCTGATTATCACTCCTTTGGACAACGGTTCAACCCCTCAAGGTCTGAAATTAGAGGATGAAAACCCCCTAATTTCCATTGCTAAGTTAGTGGGCGAAAGTCCATAGCAGCAAAAATCTTTTGGGGAAAAAATTGGCAAACCAAAAGTATAAGATTTTTTGAAAAAATGGGGAAAAAATCAGATTTAAAAAAATGTAAAAAATTGTAGAACAAGAGATAAAACTTTTTTTTTTTTAAATTGAAAGGCATTTCCAGAGCATAGAGATATAGAGAGCAAATAAAATAAAGAGTTTAACTAATGAATTGTAGAAAATAGATTTTTGTAGTTTATATTTATATCGTTGATTACATTCATTGCATTGCACATCTTTCAAACTCAAAGCATTACTTCACATTGAGTAACTAATAACTAGATGTTGATAGATGACAAAATTTCAATTACAATATAGTTTTTTACAAAGTCAACCTAAGTAGTTATGCAGTTAATAACTAGTAACTAGGAGCAGTTGCCAATTGCATTAGCTTGTAATGGCATTCCATGAGACCACATTTCTTTGAGGCATTTTTTCAAACAGTTCACTGCCTTGTCTATGCTATGACATTTTCCATCCAATTGCATTAGCTTGTCATGGCATTCCATGAGATCACATTTCTTTGAGGCATTTTTTCGAACAGTTCACTGCCTTGTCTATGCTATGACATTTTCCATACATGTCTACCAAAGCATTTTATCAAACAGTTCACTGCTTTGCTGCTATGGCTAAAAGCTTAAAATAGGTGCTTTCGAACAAGCTATGGATGCTTGGAAAAAATAAATCAAAGCATAATAGTAAGCAAGAGCATAGACAAAGCAGCGAACTGTTTGAAAAAATGCCTCAAAGAAATGTGGTCTCATGGTGACGGAATGCCATGACAAGCCATAGACAAGGGAGTGAACTGTTTGAAAAAATGCCTCAAAGAAAAGTAGTCTCATGGTGATGGAATGTCGTGACGAATGCCTATGGTAATGGATTGCCATGGCATTCCATCACCTTGAGAACACATTTCTTTGAGGCATCCTTTCAAACAGTTCACCGCCTTGTCTATGCTACGACATTTTTCATACTTGTCTACTAAAGCATTTTATCAAACAGTTCACTGCCTTGCTGCTATGGCTAAAAGCCTAAAACAAGTGCTTTTGAACAAGCTGTGGGAAAAAATCTATCAAAGCATAATAGTAAGCAATAGCATAGACAAGGCAGTGAACAGTTTGAAAAAATGCCTTAAAGAATTGTGGTCTCGTGGTGATGAAATGCCATGACGAATGCCTATGGCTATGGATTGTTATGGCATTCCATCATCATGAGACTACATTTCTTTGAGGGATTTTTTCAAACAGTTCATTGCTTTGTCTATGCTACAACATTTTCATACATGACTACCAAAGTATTTTATCAAACAGTTCACTACCTTAATGCTATGGCTAAAAGCCTAAAACAGGTGCTTTTGAACAAGCTATGGCTCAAGCAGAAATGTAGATCTCATGGTGATGGAATGCCATGACAAGCCATATACAAGGCAGTGAACTGTTTGAAAAAATTGCTCAAAGAAATGTGGTCTCATGGTGATTGGACACATTTCTTTGAGCAATTTTTTCAAACAGTTCACTGCCTTTCTATGCTACGACATTTTTCATACATGTCTACCAAAGCATTTTATCAAATAGTTCACTGCCTTGCTGCTATGGCTAAAAGCCTAAAATAGGTGCTTTCGAACAAGCTATGGATGCTTGGAAAAAATTTGTCAAAGCATAATAGTAAGCAATAGCATAGACAAGGTAGTGAACTGTTTGAAAAAATGCCTCAAAGAGATGTGGTCTCATGGTGATGGAATGCCATGACAAGCCATAGACAAGGCAGTGAACTGTTTGAAAAAATGCCTCAAAGAAATGCAGTCTCATGGTAATGAAATGCCATGACAATTGTGATGGAAGGCAGTGAACTGTTTGAAAAAATGCCTCTTCATAAAGAACGCCCCACTAGGAATGCCCCACTAGAAAGTTAGAAGTTGTAGGGACAAAGCAATTAGTAGAGTTGGGTATGACTCAGGAAGATTTGCAGGACAATGTGAATCATCAAGAAAAATTGTTTGATGACAAGAAAGACAAAGTTGTTCGATAAGAATTAGCAACAAATAGGCAGTTAACAAAATAAATTGCATCATTAGAGAGATTCATAATAATTCCAAGATTGATTTGGGATCCTGGTATCTCCAAGAAAGATTTAGTCAAGTAAAGAATTTTTTGGAGCATGTGAAGAATTATGACTATTTAAGAAAAAAAATATATGAGACACCAAACAAGGAGAAGGAGAAATATATGAATAATACATCTTTTATTATCTGATTATTACGCCTTTGGAGCATAGAACAACAGTTCAACAACTTGCAAACAAAACCCCTCAAGGTCTGAAATTAGAGCCTGAAAACCCCCTAATTTCCATTGCTAAATTAGTGGATGAAAACCCCTGATTCAAGCAGATTTGGAGACAATTCAAAGACATTTTAGTGAAGATAGATCACTGCAGATTTGAGATAATTAATAGTAGATACAAAATATAAGTTCCCTCTCTTCTGAAATATATTCTAAATATAATGTATAAATTAAAATAAAATGCTAAAACGGCAGTTTCTGGAGTTGATAGCATATTTATAATTAACTGTGGTTCTATAATTGTGAGTTAGATTTTATTATTTAAAGAAAAATAAAGAAAACTTAAAGAGGGACATTACAAAGAGAGTCTATTTGTTTCCTCATAGATGTTGACTTATCATGCCCCCCATTTTTGCGGTAACCATACTTAGCCCTCCCTTTTGTTTGAGTCTACTTTTGGAGCAAAGAAGTTAGACTTGGCTGATTTGATATCTTTGCTTTCTTCTCTCGTGTACCTAAAGTCTTTTGTTCTTTCTAACCCTTTTGAGATTGGTTGGCAATCAAGGCATCGGTTTGTGAAGATTTACTAGATAATGCCCCCATATGAATTAGCTCATCCTACTCACAATTGAGACATTCTATAAATGCATCAAAGGAATGCATGGTAAAAGCAATTCCTAAGGCCATTATAATGGCATAGAAGGTTGATACAAAGACAAAATATTCAAGACCCAATTTTGAGAGAATGCTTACAACTAATTGTGTATCATTTTTTTAATTTTACATTCTTCTAACTTGAGTCGAAGGGACTTCAATTTTGATGTGAAGGCTTGAATGCTTACAAATTCAATCAGATTTAAGCTTATTAATCTCTAGTTGATGACCAAAAAATTCATTTGTTTTCCAAACAAATATTTAAATTTTGTCTGAACTTCATTAGGTGTTGTGAGAGATTGAACAAAGATCAGGTGAGATTGCTAAAGAAAGCAAGCCAAATGATGTTGGTGTGTGAATTAGGTATCTTACCTAACTAGTTCACCTAGTAGGTCCTATTCACATGTTAAGTTTACTTAGGTCCTAAGAATCCTTCTAGAATTCTTAGTTGGCATTAGATCTTATCTTATCTTTTGTCATTTAATGCTCGTGTCCTTAGTCATTTAATATTAGTTATCTCATGTCATAGGATTAAGACACTTGTCATAATCTTGTCTAAGACTCTAATCCTATCTCTCACCTTGGCTATATAACCAAGGGTTTTCATGTGTAAATCAACAATCATACAATCATACAATCATAATCTATCATTTGCATCTTTTGATAGAATAGCATTATTCTCTCATAGCTAATCTCTCTTGTGCTTTCATGAAGTTCATAGATCTTGGGTGGCTATAATCTTCAGTCAAATCTTGTATGGTGTAGAGTATTTTATACCAACTCTTATAAATGCTTCATCTATTTTGTTAAATAACTCTACTTTAGCTATTGTGCCAGTTGGTTCACTTTTTGCAACAATAATTATTCGCCAATATCCTTTACTTCGCATGATTGTTTGCAATTAACTTTTCCAAGCAAAGCAAATGCAATTTAGCACTTTACAATTGCTTCTCAGCAAATTACAAGTTTTCCATGGCCCAAAAGTGGCAAAAATGCTAGAATTACAATCCATGTACAAGATAGGAACTTAAAAACTACACTAATTGTAGAGCTCAAAAAAAAACAACTTTCAAAAAAAGAAACCTAAAATGCTAAGTTACCAATCTTGGTTATGGTTTCGTTGATACAAAACATATAAAAATCATGAATATATAGAAATTTATAACTTAAAATCAAGAATATTAGATGCAATATACATATTTCCTAATATTTTTAATGTGTAGTAATATTTATAAGGCTTATACAATATTATATTAATAAGTTTAATATATAATATTATAATGTAATAAAAAAATAAAATATAAGTAATAAATACTTAAATTAATTCTTAAAATTAATTAACAAACATAATATTCTAATTAAAATATTTTTGTGCATTTAATAGTCTTGATCTTAGACAAAAGAATAATTAATTAATTTTAATAATATTAACATAAAGGATTAATTTTAATATTATCAAACAGGAACTATTAGACATAACAAATATCTAATTAATTTTAATATTATTAACATAATATATTATCAAATGTTATTTCCCAAGAAAGTATTTTTCGAAGGGGGGTAAGATATTGCCGATTGCTTGAAAGAGGATGATGACTGGTGGATAAACAAGAGCTATCAAAGAAGAGTCTAATTAGTTGGCAAAAGTGGATATGGGGTAATCTTTTGATCTAAACATAAAACGAGATGATTTTTGTGATGTCCCCTTCCTAGTCAGCGCAGCTGGACCTATCATTCTGATCCTCGTAGGCTGACAGTTGTGTGTAGAGGATCATTTGAGGCAGTTACCCAACGTTCAAGAGCATCATTCTTTCAGTTGTTTCAGGTTGGGCCTTCGCAGAATCTTTCAGGGAGGTTTTTCAGATACTTGCTATTTTTAGTAAGTCGGGTAGGCGGAAGCTGCTATTTTGGGCAGGGCACCTGGTTCAGCTGATTAGCTCAGAGTCGACCCAGTTCATCAGTTTGATGGTCAGATGGAAAGATAACGGAGCATTTAATGATTATTAAATAATTGATATTTTGACTTTCTATATAAAGTAAAATGTTTATTATAATGAATAATTATTATTCATTAAAGATGGACGCCATTTAATTAATATTTTTCCTAAGTTGAGAAAAGGCGAATTTAATCATTTATTTAAATGATTATTAAAAAGAAGCTTGGGTCGAATTTTTGAAAGAGGGTTATATATTCACTGCCAAGACAAATCGAACTCTTATGTTATGATTATTCAATTTGTCCTATTTTTGCTCTGAGCATTGGAGTTTGCAAAACCTAGGGTTTCAACAGATAGTTGATTTTGGAGAACGTTCCCTCTTCAAGATCTGGCATACTAAGACTGTGAAATACCAATTGAAGATTGTCGTACTTGGTGACTTCATACAAAGGTTGCAGTTGAGCTTACTGGATCGATTTCAGACAGGGTTTACAGAGATTATTCATCAGTTGATTGGGGCGACTTTTTCAGAGATCATTTATTAGAGATCTGGCACTTCATTCAATAGCCGTACCACATTTAATGCTGCTGCTAGGCCGTACTTTTTTGTACCAGCAGGGCCGTACTTCTCTTCACAGAAGAATACGCCTTCAGTTTCCAGCTTTTGTTGATTGGATCTTATGCGCCTAAGTATTCTGGAGCTTCAGCATTGATTTCAGAGCCTAAGGATTGATTATCATATTCAGCCGTACCTTTCTTCATCTGTTTTGGTGGCTGCAAGTATTCAGGTTCTCTTTTAAATAAAATATTGTTTTACCTCTTTGTGATCGATTTTATATATCATTTGAGTTCTGGAAGTTAATATATGTATGCGCCTTCATCTGGAGATCAATATTTATGCATATCTATTGTCCATTAATTTATTATGAATTTTTAAAGCATTTCCTGGCAAAATCGCAATTTATTGTTTATTGCAAAAACTCATCAAAAAATAAAAAAAAAATACAAAACAAGCAAAAATCAGTGTTTTCAGTTAGGGTTTTGGGTACAGTGGTATCAAAGCACAGTTTTCCTGCCATCCTGTGCTTTTTTAGTTGCTTTTTCAGTATACAGAGTGCTTTTTGGTTGCTTTTTCATGAGTAGAGACATCATTCATTATACTAAGGGTGTAGGAACAAGCAGAGTCGAGGATTGGATAGGTCCACCTATTCCTGAAGGTGAGACAGTGTCAGGAGTATTGGGTATTCACAGATCTAGCTCCAACAGCAGTGAGAACAGTGTCACAACACTGATGGCAGACCGTGAGATCCCTGCAGAGACACTTAGGGATTCAGGGAAAGCACATGCAGAGAGTGATATTACTGAAGAGGAGTTTAGACGCAGGCATGATAATATGATGGACATGATGTCCCAGTTGATGGGCACTATTAGACAATATACTCCATCCCAGCCGCACTATATCCAAATTGGATAGTCGAGCAGGACTGTAGGCATGGACCAGCCTTTGGCATCAACACCACGACAGCTATCGCCGATCTATCATGAGCGTAGGCCTGGACAACCTACATTCATATCTAGAGAGACCCCACCTCTGACTCCAGAGGCAGAGCAGCAGGCTCACCATCAGGAGTTTCAGCCACACAATGGCATGTCAGTAGCGAATGTGACTAGATTTCATGGTGAGTACCTATCATTAGCACCTGAGATCCGGCAGGCATTGTCTTTTCATGAGTTTATGGATGTTCATAAACCTAGAGGGGGAGGTAGATTTGACCGCAGAGCTCCTCAGCACTAGCAGCCACAGCCACAGGCGAACAGGGATTTACAGTATGTAGTTAGCAAAATCACCTTGCCATACTTTGATGGTTCAGATAAGACGTCAACGAGGTCTTGGGTCCAGAAGTTGGACAATTATCTATCACTGAGACCTATGCAGGAGGACGAGGCCATTAAGTTTGCTACTTTGCATCTTGATGGGTTAGTGCATGATTGGTGGCATCATGGCATGTACACACTTGGCCATCATGCAGTCACTACTTACCAGGAGTTCACCAGCAAGCTCATAGAGCGTTTTGACAAGAAGGATCCAAAACTCTACTTCGGAGAGCTAGCTCAGCTCAGACAGACAGGTAGTTTGGATGCTTATGTCAGTGAGTTTCAGAAGGTTGCAGTCATGGTGACAGGCATTTCAGAACGGAGACTTATCATTCTCTTTGTCGAGGATTTGACGGAGCCTATGAGAGGTTGGGTCAAGGCATTTGATCCTCCTACTCTTCAGGAGGCCATGAGGAAGGCACATAACATGGAGCTTGCAACACCTCGCAGCAAGTTCACTTCAGGCTCGACACCATACACGAGGCCTAATAGGTCTTTTGACAAGAATAGGCCCTTTGACAGAAGGAGGGATCCACCCGATCCTAAGAAACAAAATGCACCACCCTTTGATAGAGAAACACTGAATGATCTACGGAAGAAAAAATTGTGTTTCTGGTGCAAGGCGCCCTATGATGAAAAACATGTATGCCCTCTTCGTCCCAAGGTTAAAAACAATCAGATGGAATGGTTTTATGAGGGGGAAGAGCAATCTGATCTGTTAGACCAGCAAGCTGATTCGGAGCATTCAGATGATGACAGGTCCGAAAATGAAGGTGAAAACGAAGGAGGAAGGAAGTTGCAGGAGGCACATTTGACTAGCCTTCAGAGAGATGGGTCGTTTAGACTTCGCGGGCTCCTAGCAGGACAGAAGGTAATCACTCTACTCGACACTGGTGCCACTCATAATTTCATTGATGCACGGTTGGTAGAGAAACGTGGTATACAGACAGAGGAGTTTGAGGGTATCCGAGTTAAGGTGGCTGATGGGTACACCCTCAAATGTGATAGAAAGATTACTGATCTTCCGATGCCGCTAAACAACTATGAATTCAAGACTGAATTCTATGTTGTTAATATGGGAGATACTGATGTGGTGTTAGGTATGGCATGGCTTCACGATTTGGGTGAGTTCACACTCAATCTACGAGACATGGAGATGAAGTTCAAGGTTAATGGGAGACCTCATGTCATCAAAGCCATTAGGGACAGTAATCTGAGGATGGTTTCGTACAGGCGGATGGAGAGACTCATACGTCATGATATGGTTGACTGGGCTGCAGAGTGTATGTTAATGCCAGCACAACAGGAGCAGCAGAAGGGTGAGTACCATCCAGACATCCAGATACTGAGGACTAAACACTCCAAAGTGTTTAGCGACATTCCACCTGGTAGACCTCCAGACAGAGGCACTGAGCATATTATTGAGTTGGAGGAGGGCGCAAAGCCCATTATGATTACACCCTACAGGCATCCGAAACGACTCAAGGATGAGATTGAGAAGACCATCAATGAGTTATTGGCTATGGGACACATTAGACCTAGCAAGTCACCTTTTGCTTCATCGGTTGTATTAGTGAAGAAGAAGGATGGATCACTTCGGATGTGCATAGACTACCGCCAGCTCAACAAGAGGACAATTAAGAACAGGTACCCGATACCACGCATTGATGAGCTGATTGATGAGTTGCATGGTGCTATCTTCATTACAAAGATTGATTTGAGATCCGGGTATCACCAGATTCAGATGAGGGAGCAGGACATTGAGAAAACCGCTTTCAGGTGCCATTGCCGTCACTTCGAGTTCTTGGTTATGCCGTTCGGTCTAACCAATGCACCTGCCACCTTTCAGGCCACCATGAACAAGGTCTTCAGTGCACAGCTGTGGAGATTTGTATTGGTCTTCTTCGATGACATTCTAGTATACAGTAGGTCATGGGAGGAGCATTTAGCTCACTTAGACACAGTTTTGGGTATCTTGGCTAAGGAGTCCTTTTATGCCAAGGAATCCAAGTGTGAGCTAAGCATGGAGGAGTTGTTGTATCTAGAGCACATCATCAGTGCCAAGGGAGTGAGTATGGACCCTGAGAAGGTCCGAGCTATAGTTGAGTGGCCAGTACCTGAGAACCTTATGCAGCTCAGAGGCTTCATTGGGTTGTGTGCTTTTTACAGGAAATTTGTCAGTGGGTTCTCACGTCACGCCGCACCCCTTACTGATTTGACAAAGAAAGGGGCTTTTACTTGGTCACCACAGGCGCAGGAGTGCTTTGACAGGTTTAAGGTGATCATGACTTCATGTCCAGTGTTAGTATTGCCTAACTTTACGAAGTCATTTGATTTATTTTGCGATGCTTCAGGAGAGGGCATTGGTGCTGTTTTGATGCAGGAGAGACACCCTATTGCTTTTGAGAGCAGGAAGCTTAGGGGTCCTGAGAGGTTTTACAGCATTTACGACAAGGAGATGTTAGCCATTATGCATGCGTTGGCTAAGTTCAGGCAATACTTGGTAGGCAGCAAGTTCAGTGTCCGTACAGACCACAATAGCCTAAAACACTTCCTTGGACAGCGAGACCTGAATGAGAGGCAGCAAAAATGGGTCAGCAAACTGCAATCGTATGATTTTGACATCACTTTCATTAAGGGGAAGCAGAATGTTGTAGCTGACGCCTTGTCTCGTAGACCTCAGTCGAATGCCATGGCACAGATCTCAGAGGATTGGAGGCATCGGATTATTGCAGAGTATGCTAAGAACCCATGGGCTTCTAGCATTGTTGACGGGACAGAGCAGGATAGTAGGTACACCATTGTAGATGACTTGATCATTTACAAGGGGCGGATTTTTCTGGTACCTGGTTCCGAGTTAAGAGATACGGTTTTGAGAGCCTTTCATGATCTTCCTATGGCGGGCCATCCTGGGTACTACAAAACATATAAGCTGGTTCGGGAATGGTTTACTTGGAAAGGGTTGAAAACTGATGTTCTACAGTATGTTTAAGAGTGTTCTGTTTTCCAGCAGAACAAGCAGGAACACACATATCCTGCTGGATTGCTCCAACCACTTCCGATACCTGACAGGAAGTGGAAGTGTTTATTGATGGACTTTATCACGGGTTTGCCGAAAGCCCAAGGTAAAGATTGCATTTACGTAGTGGTTGATCAGTTGACCAAATATGCACACTTCTTCCCGATTACTACTACATTTACAGCATCGCAGACTGCAGAGCTCTTCTTCAGAGAGGTATTCCGATTACATGGGTTGCCTCAGACGATAGTCAGCGATAGAGACAGTCGGTTCATGAGCAACTTTTGGCAGGAGTTGTTCAGGCTCTGTGGGACCGAACTGACACCAAGTACCAGCTACCATCCGCAAACAAATGGACAGACGGAAATTGTCAATAAGTGGGTGGAAGGTTACTTGCACAATTACATAGCTGGACAGCAGAGAGCTTGGGTGAGGTGGATATACCTCTGTGAGTATTGTTATAACTCTACTCACCACATGATGATACAGATGACACCCTTCATGCCATTGTATGGGTATGAGGCGCCCAACCTTTTGGATTTGATATTGAGTGATAGCAGAGTGTCGAGTGTAGGAGATATGATGCAGAGTCAGCAGGACATTTTGAGGTCTCTCAGAGACAATATCCAGTGGGCACAGAATCAGCAGAAGTAGTATGTTGATCAGAAGAAGGTTGAGCATTCTTTTGAAGTGGGTGATATGGTGTATCTTATGTTGCAGCCATATCGTCAGTCTACTCTGCCAAAGAGTGGTGCAGAGAAGTTGCAGCCTCGTTACTATGGTCCATTCCGTGTTATCAGATGAGTGGGCAAGGTTGCATATGAGTTGGACTTACCAGCAAATAGCAGGGTTCACAACGTGTTTCACGTTTCTCGCCTGAAGAAGGCATTGGGTTAGCATGTGATACCCTCTCCAGTTCTGCCACCCCTTGATGATGAAGGGAAATTGATACTAGTACCTGAGGCCATCCTCGAGATGAGAGAGAGACACCTTCGGAGGCGGGTGATCAGGGAATATCTGATCAAGTGGAGAGATTTGCCAGTTGAGGACGCTACATGGGAGTCCGAGGAGATCTTACAGCACCCAGAGTTGAGATTGCTTGAGGACAAGCAATTTCAGGGAGGGCGGACTGTGATGTCCCCTTCCTAGTCAGCGCAGCTGGACTTGAGATTAGCCTATCATTCTGATCCTCGTAGGCTGACAGTTGTGTGTAGAGGATCATTTGAGGCAATTACCCGACGTTCAGGAGCATCATTCTTTCAGTTGTTTCAGGTTGGGCCTTCGCAGAATCTTTCAGGAAGGTTTTTCAGATACTTGCTATTTTTAGTAAGTCAGGCAGGCGAAAGCTACTATTTTGGGCAAGGCACCTGGTTCAGCTGATTAGCTCAGAGTCGACCTAGTTCATCAGTTTGATGGTCAGATGGAAAAATAACGGAGCATTTAATGATTATTAAATAATTGATATTTTGACTTTATGTTATAAAGTCACTTTATTAATATATTTAAATATTAATAATTAATGGCATATTATAAAGTAATTTTAATACTTTATAATAAAGTGAAATGTTTATTATAATGAATAATTATTATTCATTAAAGATGGACGCCATTTAATTAATATTTTTCCTAAGTTGAGAAAAGGCGAATTTAATCATTTATTTAAATGATTATTAAAAAGAAGCTTGGGTCGAATTTTTGAAAGAGGGTTATATATTCACTGCCAAGACAAATCGAACTCTTATGTTATGATTATTCAATTTGTCTTATTTTTGCTCTGAGCATTGGAGTTTGCAAAACCTAGGGTTTCAGCAGATAGTTGATTTTGGAGAACGTTCCCTCTTCAAGATCTGGCATACTGAGACTGTGAAATACCAATTGAAGATTGTCGTACTTGGTGACTTCATACAGAGGTTGCAGTTGAGCTTACTGGATCGATTTCAGACAGGGTTTACAGAGATTATTCATTAGTTGATTGGGGCGACTTTTTCACAGATCATTTATCAGAGATCTGGCACTTCATTCAAAAGCCATACCACATTTAATGTTGCCGCTAGGCCGTACTTTTTTGTACCAGCAGGGCCAGACTTCTCTTCACAGAAGAATACGCCTTCAGTTTCCAGCTTCTGTTGATTGGATCTTGTGCGCCTAAGTATTCTGGAGCTTCAGCATTGATTTCAGAGCCTGAGGATTGATTATCATATTCAGCCACACCTTTCTTCATCTGTTTTGTTGGCTGCAAGTATTCAAGTTCTCTTTTAAATAAAATATTGTTTTACCTCTTTGTGATCGATTTTATATATCATTTGAGTTCTGGAAGTTAATATATGTATGCGCCTTCATCTGGAGATCAATATTTATGCATATCTATTGTCCATTAATTTATTATGAATTTTTAAAGCATTTCCTGGCAAAATCGCAATTTATTGTTTATTGCAAAAACTCATCAAAAAATTAAAAAAAAAACAAAACAAGCAAAAATCAGTGTTTTCAGTTAGGGTTTTGGGTTGAGAGACACCTGGTCTCTTACAATTTTTCATAAAAAAACGTGACCACCAAGACACACTCTATTACTACCTACCCCACCCAAGCGTCTATATTTCTACTCATTTTTATCTGTGCCAATGGTATCTACCCGTCTTATCTAAAACCTTTGCAACTAGTGCATCTGCATCTAGGGTTTTCTAAGAAAAAAATCAAAGATTCTCAAAAATTTAAAGGCAACTTACAAAGGGTTTGATAGGCACGTGATTTTTCTACCAAGTTCTTCATGGGTTCACACAAGTTTGACTGAGACGAATCAATAGTTTCTCGTATGCACCGTCACAAAATCCCTGATAGATCAACCTTGAATTCAAATCAAATATGAACCAGACTCGAATCTGGGCATAACAAAGGCTGAATTAGTAACTTAGCTAAAAAAGAGCTTTTTTGAGAGAGTTACAAAACTTTGAAGCTCCAAAAAGTGTGACAAGACAGCAAGTTTTCTAAAAAAAACTAATTTTCAATCTAGAGTGTTGTCAAAAAACCTAATTTTACCACTACGTAGAGCATAGAATTTTACCCTAAATAAAAAAAGATGCACCCAAAAATACCTCCATATGGCCAAGAATGGGCTTCAAGAAGTTAAGGTGCAAAACTAAAAATGCCAATGGTGAGGGAGTGAGGCTAAAAAGACTATTCATAGCCCAAAAACACTATTCACAACCTAAAAACCCTATTCATTCCTTGAAAAACTATTCACGGCTTGAAAACATTGTTCACAACCAAAAAACTATAAAGACTATTGGAAAACACTATTCATGGCCAAGAAAAATAATGTTCACATTTGTAATCATTGTTCACTGCCAAAAGCACTATTCATTGTTAATGTTAGAAAAACTATTCACCTCCTGAAACACTATTCACAAGGTCATACAGCCTCTAATGAAAATTTGCCCAAAATGGTTCATGTGTCCAAATTTGGCAAACATTACAAGGATCCAAGGGTTTTGACGTCTTCTGAGCATGATGGTGGGGCCCTTTTTGTGCCAAAGTGCCTCTAAATTTCCTATTACCTACAATTTTTTTCTAGAAAACCCTACAAATAAATATTTTGTTAGTTTACTATGTAGTGTCATTTTTGGACAAAATTACATTCAATCCTCACTAATTTGATCTTTCTCAACACAGAATAGCCATTTCTTCTCTAGAGACCTCTTATAATAGGTGAATGTAAATCACCCAAAAAATTGCAAAGATGTAGTATTGTGGAGCTATGAATGCCACCCAACAAATTGCTTGGATTCGCCAGCTTGTAAGAGAGATTGGTATTGTTCAACCTAGGCCTACTGCTTTGCTATGCAATAATCAAAGCTATTCATGTCACTCATAATCCAATGGCCCATGCTAGGAAAAAACATGTTAAGATTGATTTGGAGCGCATCAAACGGTGCATCCAAGAAAGGATGATCAATCTCCATTATTGCCGAAGAGAGGATCAAATGGTAGATGTCTTAACCAAGCCTCTCACTAAGGTTAAGTTTGCTCAATTGCAAAAAAATGCTTGGAGTTCAAAAAGCTGCCATCAAGGGGGGATGTTAGCTGATGAAATCTTCCATATGTTGTGTGCCCTCCAACTCAAGACGTTGGGGGTGGTATTAAAATATAAAATCTGGTTTGTGAGGCCCAATTTGAGTGACAAGTCATAGCTGACTCGTTGAAATAAGTAATATGGTTTTCTGCTCTTGTAGACACTTAATTCTCACCACATTCTAATGTCACACCTAACATCACGTCCTAATTCCATGTTGACATTTCCTCATTTTTATGCTAATTCCTCTTTTCATTTACCACCACCAATTATTTAAATAATTTGCATTATTTAGTTAATTAGGCTAATGTTCATTCATTTATTCCAAAATACATAAATAAATTCATTTTCACTTATTCTCCACAAATAATTAAAAATTTAGTTATCCACTTATATTCCATCATAATTCCATGATTCCCTTCCATTTTTAACACATGCACAACTAATTAATCAAAATAAATAAATAAAAATAACTAATTACTCTCATACATTTTAGAACCCACTAAGGAGCCCTCATAAACTCTTCTTGACTATTCTTAGTGAATGAAGATTCTCCACTCATCTCAATCAATCTGCGTTGTTCATTCAAGGTTGAATCCACAATGTTCACATCCTCAACCAAACATCTTTAAATTAAACACAATCCTTCATCAAAAGAAGAAAATGCATGATCTTCGGAGCTTGGCAAGTACATGCTGCAAAAATCTTGCACAAGTCCTTGATCAACCACATGCATTGCACCTCAAGCAACCAACTTCAACAAAGAGGTTTTGTGTTGGTAAGATTGTCCAACATTTGTTTTACTAAAAATCTCTTTAGCTCGATCTGAGATTATGTTTGATTTAGAATAGAGGGTTTAATAATGTTTTAATCTCTTTGCATGTTGTTCTCTATCTTCCATGTACAGTTTTAATTTTTAAATATAAAATTCATGTGGACTGGTCAGCACTAGGAGAAGTGGGTGTTTTTCCCTCGAGAGCCCCTTATTAAAGCAAGGCATCTTTGCCTTCTTCCTCACTCATTCATTCAAGTTAGGTTCTTTGATTCTATTGTTCTTTGATGTCTTTAGATACCACCAATATCTCCATTTGTTGCTCTTCAAATTGTGTTTTGCTTTCTTGCTTTCTGTAGATGCTTGTAGATCTAATGATGAATGTTTGGTGATTCTAACATCCTCCAAATGCTCTTCCATACATTTTATATTCAAGCTTTCAAAATATTTACAATACAAGCATGGAGATAAGTATTACCCAATCATGATAAAATTTAACTCAAGAAAACCTTGCAGTTTTTTGAAGAGAAGGAAAACTATAACTTCTTTTCTAGAGAGCAAATTGTATTTTATGTGTTGGCAGGGCTTACAAAAAAAAAAAGCGGAACAAAACAACAAAAGTCTCTAGAATGGCAAGTTACCCCAAATTGGATGCAGAGCACAAGGCCAACTAGCCCTAATAGTATTAGGCATATATTGTAAGGGACACATCCCAAATAATATGTATAGAGATGAAAAGATGTGAGTAAGAGAAACAGCATAAGGGAATGAAATAGAAATGAAAGAACAAGGAACATTCTGAGATCAGACAATATTGTATTAGATGATATGAACATAATATACAAAGGTCTTATCAATGAATATTTAATTTGAGTTGCGATCAAGGTTTATGCTTATGGTCCTAATTAAGCACCGCATCGTATTAGTTTGTATTATACAACCTCTAATCATTTTTCTATTGCTGTCACTGGGGTATAAATACAACCCTTACGAATTCCTTGGGCTCAGAACTCCAGTCTGTGACCCATTTTTCATGCCAACATTGGTTTCATTACCAGGACCCTGGTTAGGCAATAGAGAAGAAGTCAAAGCACTAAACAAACTTATGGATTAAATCAATAGATCAAGAAAGATAATACAAGGCAGAAATTTTTTCCAAGAGCTACGGCAGAATCCCCTAGTTACTAACCTTGTGAGAGGGGATTAGGCATCTAGAGGATGGTGAATGGAAAGGGGGGGGGATCTCCAAAGGAAACCCCGAAAAGGTGCAACCATTCAAACTAAGCATATTAAAAACACCATGGGAGGCAGAAAAGACTAATGCAACACCAAATCACTAATACCCATGGCCAAAGGAGATAACAAGAAATTAAAAGAAGTTAGAGAGGAGATTGAATTAACAAAACAATTGAACATGTGCAGCAGAAGTACAGAAGAAAATAGTCAAAAACAAACTCGGGAACAGCCGGAAAAGTACTGCAAGAGAATGGAGAAAGCAAAAAAGATTGAGAACGAGCACGCCAAAAAGGGTGTTGCTAAGCGTGCCAATGTGGGTGCTACCAAAAGAAATGAAGAAGAGTGCCATTGAGGGTGCTACTGATAAGAGAGAACTTTACCAAACTCCAAGGAAAATTAACGTGAATTTAGAAAAAGCAAAAGAAATGTTGACAGAATTAAGGGGGAGTATGGAAAGATATGGGATATCAAGAAAAAATTTAGAAGTAAGTTGTAGAAGCATTCAGGTTCGAACACTTCCACCTTGTTTCAATCACCACATTTAGAAGTGAATTTATCTAATACCCAATTCATCTCGGATAACAAACTTATGGAAATTCTAAAAACCCCAGAAAAATCACAACTAATAACAATTGATGTGGACTACCTAAACCAATTAGTCAATAGAAGTGTGAGGAAATTAAGAAGAAAAGAAATTTGTGAAGAGAATAAAACTATACACAATTTAGGAAAAGAATTGTCCTCATTAACTAGACAGATGTCACTTAATAATGGAAAAGTATCTCCCAAAATAAAACACCACTTTGAAGAATTGCCACCCTCGGACCAAGAACCATCCCCTATGCCATAAAAATAAAGGAGAGTTTTAGAAGAATCAAATCAACCACTAGAGTCAAAACATCAATTCATAGCATAGTTGCAAAGAAATATTGGAAACGAATGTTTTGACATTAAATTGCAAAGAGATAAAGGTAGAGAGAACAAGCCTACCCCACAGAGAAGCTTCAAGAAGAAGAAAGAGAAAGTAATAAAAGAAACTTGCCGCAAGAAAGAAGAGCCTAAAAATACAATGGACTACCCAATCAAGCTCCCTATTTTTGGAAAAGACACCATAGAGGCTGCAAAGCACATATTTGTATTAGAGTTTATTTGGCAAAGGAAAGGCATAAACAAGGATCAAACCAAATTATTTGATTTTGTGTGGACCTTACAAAATGATGCCCCAAATTGGTATAGAAAATCATGCTCACAACATGACAAAAAGTGGGAGGATGTAAAAAAGAGAATTTTTAGCTAATTTTGAATCTTTGGAAATGCACACAGAGAGTGCAAGTAAAACGAGAGATCTAGTACAAAAAGAAGGAGAACTGATAAAAGACTATGATAGAAGGTTCAAAGAAGTATCACGGAAACTAAAAGAACCATTAACCAAAAAACAAAAGATAGAATGGTTTGTATTAGAGCTAAGTCCATAAATTAGGACATCCTTGGATGGAAGAATTTTTACTACATAAATAGTAGTAACTTTCACATGCCGTACAAAATCACAAACTTATAGAAGAAAAGAATAAGATAATGAAAACAAAAAATTAGAAAAAATGAGACAAGAAGTAGAGTAGTTAAAATTAAAATAGGAAATATTAGCCAAACAAGATATCAGCCCATAGAAGTACAGACCGAACATTTGGTGCACAAATTGCTCAAGAGGGACACATAAGAAACAAGTGTCCTATGATAAAAGGTGAAAAGAGGGCTGCTACGTTAAGGATAGACATGAAGATAGCCCCCCGGAATAATCATACAATCTATTGTGGTGTCTGCAGAGAATGGGATGACCATGAGACAAATGATTGCCCGTCACTTTTATTTAGACTTAGAGAAAAAGAAGAAGAAGAAGAAGAAGAAGAAGATCACGAGCCATGGTGCAACCATCATCCCACAAATAGACCGTACATTAACACCAGTAGCACAAACCTGGTACATTAACTAGGAAAGAAGAACAAAAACAAAAGAGTGGGAAGAACTTCAAATAGACTTCTTAGATATATTTTCCTTCTATAATAGAAATAAAGACATACATACTGCATTACTCAAAATGAAGGAAATTATGTTTAAGCCAATGGAAGAGAATACAATAGATATTTACCAACCTACTCCACCACCACCAAAAATGAAGGAATATGGAAAGTTATTGAGTGGATGGACAAAGAAAATCAACACTCATAGAAAAGATGCTATATAGCACATCAAGAAGATGAAGAAGAAAAACCTAAATTTGATATACAAGTAAATCAAGGAAAAAGAGAAATTATGCTAAATAATGAATCAAAAGAAAAGTATTACAACCAGCCATTAAAATAAGAGAGGAAAATGTAGCTACCATAGGTGATCTAAAACTAGCAAAGATTGGAGACAATTGGGATGACAAGGTAGGTAGCTGAAATATTATCTGAATATGAGGACCTCTTTCCTCAAACATTTACTATTTGAAAGGCATCAAAGAAGAAGCAAGGGTGATGAGAATCCAATTAAAAGAAGGGGCAAAACTGTAGAAGAAAAGACCCTATAGGCTGAACCCAAATATGAAGAAGAAAGTCAAAGTACAACTAGATAAAATGCTAGCTGTTGGAATCATCAAACTAGTAGAAGATGTGGAATGGATCAGTCCTATGGTCGTACAGAATAAGAAAACAAGGAGAAACTGTGTGGACTTTAGGGAACATAATAAAGCAGGTATACATGACCCTTTTCCCACACCATTCACAAAAGTGATATTGGAGACAGTAGCAAGGAGAGAAATCTACTCCTTTGCAAATGGACTCTCTGGATACAACCAGGTCAAGATAAAAGAATAAGACTAGACTAAGACCACTTTTGTCAACAAGCGACGATCCTTTATGTACACGGTGATGCCTTTTGAACTAAAAAATGCTCCGACAGTATTTAGACGCATAATGGTAAATATGTTCAAGGATTTTATACATAATTTCCTAGAAGTATATTTAGATGACTGCACAGTTAATGGGTTGGTAAAAAACCATGTTCAAACACTCTGCATAATGTTGGATAGATGCAAAAGTTTACAAATCTCATTGAACTTAAAGAAATGTGTCTTTTCGATACCTTTTGGAACACTACTAGACCATATAATTTGTCAGGAGGGCTTAATGGTAGATCCTCTAAAGTAGCACTCGTCATGACTCTACCACTGCCAAAGACAACACCTGAAGTAAAAACTTTTCTAGGATATACAGGGTATCACCACAAATTCATTAAAGGGTATGCAGCAATCACAACCCCCTAGAGGAATTATTATAGAAGAATTCAAACAAACCAATTGAATGGACAGAACAATGCCAACAATCATTTGACACACTTATGAAAAAATTGTAGAAGCACCCATTCTTATTTTCCTAGATTGGACACCTTCATTTCATGTCCATGTGCATGCATCTGAAATAGCTATAGGGGCAACTTTAGCACAACTCAAAGGAAACAAAGACCACCCTACAGCTTTTGCAAGTAGGAAACCCTAACAAGCCAAGAAAAACTATACAACCATAGAAAGAGAGGCCCTAGCAATGGTGTATGCATTGCAAAAGTTTAGACATTACTTACTATCTACACCATTTACATTTTATACATATCATGAACCATTAAAATATCTCTTAAACAAGCTAGCAATCCAAGGGGACAATATGCAAATGGCTACTACTATTTCAAGGATTCGATATTAACATCAAGGTCAAACCAAGGCTCTAACTACCTCTCTAGAATTGAGATCGAAGAACCAAATGACCAATAAGAAGACCTCCCTGGTGCAAACCTATTTAGAATAACTGCGATACCATAGGAACTCCACGATGTGGGAATTTTACTATCTACAGGAGAATTTCCACTAGATATGTCATCGCAAGAGAAGCAAACACTTTTGCAAAAATCTCTACTCTATACATTGATTGAAGGAGAGTTACATAAAATAGGGTAGTCTATGAGCATAAAAGAGAAGATATACTTAGGGAAGCACATGAAGGAATATCCAGTGGGCATAACTCAAGGGAAACCAAAGCAAAGAAAGTGAAACTAGTAGGACTTTTTGGCCAACCCTTCAAAAGGACGCAAAAAAATATGCCAAGCAATGTGACATATGTCAAAGGGTAGGAAAACCCTTTGCAAGAGATGAAATGCCCCTATAGCCTATTTTTGCACTAATACCATTTGAAAAGTGGACTATAGACTTTGTAGGGCCAATAGACCCACCGAAAATATAATGTACCCTAATTGGGAATGCCCTAAATTTTCCCTAATTCCTCAATTTCCAAATAAACAAATGGGTTAGAGAATACCTATCACCTGATTGAAGCTCTGCAAATAGATTAGAAACCATTTACCACAATAATACTAATTAGCAGATTATCATAATTAAACATAAGTAAATTCCGGACAGAATTATTAATTCAATCATAAAGCACTTTAATATCCTTGGAAGGCTCAACCATAGGAGAGCATGGGAGAACGTGACTTTAATGGGGTGTCTCAAATCCTCTACCCTAGGCCCAAGAGTGGATATACCATCCCTCTTGGCCTCATGTTGCCCATGCCATCCATATGAGGTGGTCTACCCAGTGAGGTGTCCCCTGTCCATTATCCCCTCATCTTGCCAACCATTTCCCTCTTGCTATGATTCGACTTCTTGTATTGATTAACCATGATGGAGGAGTGAGGTTACAAAGGGTACCTTGGAAGCCCATCTCTCCTAAGCCCCAAGCATAATACCTTTTGCACCCCACTGGCCTCCTTGGGACTAGCTGGTCCCCATCTTGGGACTACTTGATCCCCCATCTCGAGGTGTCGTACCTAGGAGAGTGCCCCATCACCGTACCCCTCTTGTAATCTCAGTTTCCTCAATCATGGCTAAAACATTCAAGACATATGACAAACAAATATTAATCCAATATTTCCTGATATAAGAAAGCAGTCATAACAGCAATGTATCATTAGTACCTTAATATCTAATTAAACAATCACAATCACTTATATTGAATTATATTGTAACTATATTATTGTAAATCAGATTTCATACCACCGACTCAAGAAATCAGACTGTTGCGCATATGCCAATTTATTAATTATTTCCAACTTAGAAGGTGCGGACCTCTATTTCCTTTCAGTCGATCTATTCCTGCAGATGATCGCCGGTCTAATATTCAAAAGGTATTCTTCTTTGTTGATTCGATTCTGTTATGAATATTCAGAACATATTGCTTAAAGAGAGACAAATAGATTAAATCAAATAAATAATTACAATCAAGGATTAATAATTGCTAAAAGCATCATTATTGCATTATTGTATATATATTCCCATGATCATTTTATATGAACTTATCTGATATATGTATATATATATATTCCCATGATCAATTTATATGAACTTATCTGATTATGTCTGCTGCTGCACTCAGAGATATGTTCCAGACTTCTCATCTCTTCTTGTCAAGATGAGTATATCATATTAATGTATCTGCTGCTGTGCTCAGAAAACACCCCTATTTCTGCCCTTATTCGCTGTGTCTATATCTCTGTTTAAATTTGATTATATTCAGTTCTGTTGCCCCTTTAACTGTAGATTGTTATTTATTGTTTGAATCCCATTCCTTCTTAGATCTGCTCGAACCTGTTCTTTCTGCTGATTACAATTATGTATAACTCTCGGATTCCCATTGATGCCCTCTTCTCTTCACTTCTAATCATCCATATATCTTAATGCCATAGTTGGAAGGTCATGTCTATTTGAAGACCAATGTCCACTTAGAGGGACATGTCTTTTAGTTAGTGATCAGTATTTATTATTGTTTGTTGACTATCCATCACTGCATGTATTTAAGCACTGCCTTTTATAAACATTCTATAATTAGTCACTGCTTTTAACCTTGGCAATTTGTGTAAAGATTAATTTATGTAAAGTTTCTTATGTTAGTCGGCCAGATTTTATATTAATAGTTTCTTGTGCTAGTCAGCCAGATTTAATATATTTTTAACTTTGTTAAATGGTGGTCAGCCTTAGTGTATCTTGCATATTGATAATCTTGTGATATGAAATGGGACATCACAGTTCACCCTGCCCAAGATTGCTTGTCCTCAAGCAATCAAAGGCTAAGAAACCAAGATCCCAAATCAGCCTTTTAGATTTGTAATTCTCAAACATTGCTCCTTCTTGTGATGTAATTAGTTTCTGTTGTGATACTTTGATATAATTAGGATTTGGAAATTCTACAACTAGTGACACTTGTCTTGCTTGTGTCCAATTCTATACAATGATGTTATTGGTATGCTTGCCACAACTTACTACCAATAAGGATAATACCATCCTCTAAGGCATGAGGACAATTTATTGTCAAGATTCTTCTGGCTAATGTGCTACTATTTTCCAATAACTCTTAATAACAAGACTTGTTATTTAAGACAAGTTTTCTCTCATTTCATGGTCTTAAGAACTTGGGGCAATGGTACAAATTCTTTATTTCTCTTGTTGAAACCCATAATGATAGAAAAATGTTGTATTCTTTATCATGATGAATTTGTTGTATTCTTTATCATGATGAATTAGGGGAGTGTTGTGGACATCATGATCTCACCCCTTGGTGTCAGGTTAATTTTCACTTGAGTAAAGGATTTTAGGTGTCCTTTACTATAGGTTATTTCCCCTCTAAACAATCAATGCCAAGTTACCTTAGATAGAGTATACTTCGTTTCACAAAAACATTTAAACCAAGCTTTGAGGTGAGTTTGTTTCTAATGAGGATTTAATGCAAGATAGCCTAAAACATCTTCCAACATATATTCTCTTATCATTGACTCATGTGTTATAACCTCCTAAGTATATATTCTCTAGATAATACTCACGTAAGTCAAGAAAATGAAAGATGTACAATATTTTAGTATTCCTAGTGAGCAATAGAAGGATTTAATATCCAATTCTTGTTCCATCTTCCAAATCAATTGGAGGTTATCTCTCTTCTTTGACATACCCACATGTTCGGTACTAAATTTTATTTCCATATTTGGGGAAAGTATTGAATTATTTAACAATATCCATTTATTCCAAGGTTTGAGAGGTGCAAATGATCCCGGGATTTGTGGGTTATGGGCCCATAATGTAACTTGATTTTAGATTTATATTGATATTTTTAGTCCTAATCATGGATGTAGAACTCTCCAATCAAGAAAAATGACTTAGGAGAAGAAGAGCCTTGGATGAAATAATATCGACATATTTTCTATATCACTAGTTCCAAGTTTACTAGATTAAAGTTGTAGGTTACAAGGTCAATCCATGCATTGCTATTGTTTCTACGAGTGTGGGATAGATTATATGTGTTATGGATTTAATTGTGCATTATGGTTTGTCAAAAATGAGTGGAACGAATTTTATTAGAACAATTGTGTCCTCCTTCATGAAGCTTGACGAATAAACCCTATGATTGATTTCCCATATTTCTTAAGATCTCTCAAGAGTCCCAAAAATGTCTTCTTTTGCATTTCCTCAAAAATGTTGTTTGTCCTTTAAGAGATTGACCATCCTAGGTCAAGATGATACCTCAATGCACTTATATCACGAGGTTTGAAAGTTAATCTTAATCCATCTTTGTATCTTTGGTTATGCCTAAGTTTTTGTGACAACTAGTGATGGCAATGTGTGGATTTCCATGGAGGTCAGCTACTATCGTTTAGATTCACTATGTTGAGTGGTTATAATTGATTATTCCTTCCTTGGAGACTTTTAATATTTTGATTTTTTCACTTCCTAATGAATAGATGGGTGACGTTTGCTTGATTTCCTGATGGATAGATGAACAATGATTGCTTGATTTCTTGAGTGGTGATTGCTTATGTCAATAAATTGATTTATCTTTTACATCTATTTCTTTGAAGGGGTTACTACCCTTTATGGGTGCCTTTTTGAAAATAATATTTTACTTCCAAGTTGATTGATAGATTAATTTCCTATTGACGGTTTCTTCACAAGGACGTGATCCCCCTTTTTTATATCTTATTGTTGAGAGAGTCATTGTCTTTCACATTTGAAGGGTCATAGCCTTTCACATTTGGAGTTACATTCCTTTATGTTAATGTTAGAGCAGCCGCGGTAGTTCCTTCCAGCTCAACACGTGAGAATATAAGTTAAATGATAGCCGATGGCTATTTAACTTATACCTATTGTTTTGTATTATTCACCAAGGCCGACATACATTATTATTGTTTTTCAAGAGGGCCGACATAAAAGCATTTTTTACAAGACATTCAGTTGAGGCCGACATTTAATGTATGGATATATATTCGATCTCAAGTTATGACATTTACATAGTCTCATGTGTTTTCTTCGATTGCTCTATGCCGTCAGTCCGATATAGACAAGTAAAAATACCACTGCGATCTAGAGGAGATCGGCCTTATAAAAGGCGAATATAGGATTGAGATCTGAACAGATAGCGAACTCTATAAAGAAGCTTGATTACAATTCTATCATTGGCGAACAGGTTTCTGATGCGAATTACCATCCCCATCAAGGTGCGAAGCTAATAATCAGATCAGTGCAATTTTCCCTGAGATCCGTGTACATTTCTTATGGTTCTGTGATCTCAGAAATGTGCGAACAGGTTCGGACTTAAGTGTGAACTAGTCAGATTTGTAGAGTGTGATCAGCACATGTGAATTGAGGTCTTCATTGCTACGAAAACATTATCAGCTTTGCATCCTTCTCAGGTGTGATCTAGAGCTTGACATTTGTTCATTAGTCTTGTATTAAGACTTCATTGTAAACTGTAATCTACTACTGTTGAATCAAATAATAAGAGAGATCTTTGTTGCTGGGTTTTTCTCCCTCAAGAGGAGGGTTTTCCCAGGGTACTTGCTGAGTTATCTTGTCTAGTTTTGCTTTAATGTTCTGTGCATTTACTTCTGATCACCTAATTTAACATGGTATCAGAGCGGGTTTGAGGATCGTGATCAGTGTATTGCACTCAGATTATTGCTTTCAGTTTGTCAAGATGGTGTATGATCTTAAGTTCGAAGGTCCATGCGATTCCATGTCTCATTCAGCACTATCAAGCTGCATACCTTCCAACTCCAGCACCTGGATAATCGACAGTGGTGCCTCCCGCCACATAACTGGATTCAAGGGACACTTATCCAATTTGGTGGAAAAGGAATCTGCTGATCAAGTCATCATTGGAGATGATGCCACCTACTCTGTCAAGGGAATTGGAACCTCCACACTTCACTTGGATTCTGGCATATCGCTTCAATTGGGTAATGTTCTTTATGTTCCCGGAATCAAGCGTAATCTTATTTCTATTTCAGCTTTGGAAGATAAAGGATATCAAGTTGCCTTCTCCAAAGGCAAAGTTCTAGTGTGGATGCAGAACTCTAACTTTAAGGATGCTCAAGTAATTGGAGTAAGACATGATAACCTCTACAAGGTCTGCTCTCTTCCTCTTCAAGCATTGGTTCATGACTCTACCAGCCTTTGTGATCTTTGGCATCGGAGATTGGCTCACCTGCACTTTCGAGCTCTACCCATCATGGAGAAGTTGGTGACGGGCCTTCCCAAATTCAACCCGGAACACGAAGGTACATGCAAAGGCTACGCATTAGGTAAGAACATAAAAGCCCCTTTTCATAGTAGAGAAAATAGATCTAAGTGTATTTTAGACCTAATTCATTCTGATTTATGTGGTCCTATGTCTGTTCCTTCTTCGAGTGGCTTTTTGTATTATGTTCTCTTTATTGATGATCACTCTAGGAAGACTTGGATTTATTTTTTGAAATCTAAAGAATCTGAGGAAGTTCTAGATAGGTTTAAAGAGTTTAAAGCTTTAGTAGAAAATCTTTCTGGTAAACGAATTAAGGTTCTTAGATCTGACAATGGTGGAGAATACACCTCCAGTAGTTTTCGAAACTTTTGTACTAATGCAAGAATTAAGAGGGAGCTTTGTGTTCCCTATAATCCACAACAAAATGGTGTTGCCGAGAGAAAGAACAGGACAATTGTGGAAGCAGCAAAGGCCATGATTCATGATCAAGATTTGCAAACCTTCCTTTGGGCAGAAGCTTCTAGGACAGCAGTATATGTTCAGAATAGATGCCCTCATAAGATCCTGGAGAATATGACTCCAGAAGAAGCTTTTTTAGGGAAGAAGCCTGAAGTCAGCCATTTGAGGATCTTCGGTTGTCCTGTCTATATTCATGTTCCCAAAGAAAAGAGAACCAAACTGGAGCCTTCTGGCAAGAAGGGAATCTTTGTGGGCTACAGTGAGACTTCAAAAGCTTACAGGATTTACATTCCAGGTCAGAAGTCAATAGAGATCAGTAGGGATGTCACATTCGAGGAAGATGTTGCATTTAGGAGATCCAGAGGGATTCATATGGAGATTGATAATGAGGAGTCTCCTCAGGACATGGAGGTTGACCATACTCCTGAGATTCAGAGGGAGACAATGGAACCAAAGGAAGATCTTGATCCAGTTGAACCCTTGGAACCTACTGATGGGCCTACTGACATTGTTATTGGGAGGAAGAGACCTCTATGGGCTAGTCGCACTATGCAAGAGGCTGAAAACTTTGCAGCTCCTAGAGGCA
>VDFB02286424.1:0-46547 GCA_007258455.2 Sequoia sempervirens
ATAAGTCTTGATAAGGTACCCATGAAAAATAGACATATCTCTCATAACTAGAGAAAAAGAGAAAACCTAAAGGGAAAAAATCCTCTCCAAAAGATAAAAAAGAAATAAATTTATAGCATATTGCAAAAGAATGTAATACTCAACATTTTCCCCCAAGTACTAATTTGGTCATGTAAGTACAATCAAGAAACCCCCATAGAAGAGAAAAGAAGAGACAATGAATCCCCCACAAGGAAGGAGCTCCTACGCTAAAAGTGAATGCTCGAAGAAGAATATTGATGATGATCCAAAATTGAAAAAAAAAATGTTCCTCCACTTTAAAATAAATAAATATAATGGCCAATGTACAGAAGAAAATCCATAGAAAAATATGAGTTAAAATGTCTCATGATGTGTTCCTCAAAAATTTCCTCAAGTGTCTATATGCTTGAATCAAAAGATCTCATATCAAATATAGAAAATCCAAACAATTGTGAAGATATTTGTAGAACAACCTTCAAATGCAATCATGAAGTGATAGCAAGTGGTTTATAACTATCATCAAAGAGGAACTAAATATCCTCAATCATGTCCCCAATATATGCAATGTGTGACTCAACATATAACACTGTAATATTTGGAAAAAATCATCCCATAAAGTTGAAAGGAAAGTAACATCCCAATAAACTAAACTTATTGTTGAAGATTTAGGAGGTGGAGGAGGTGAAATCTCAACACAAGTCTCATGAACCAAACTAGATGTTGGAATTACACATAGGCTCAAGTGACCAAACTTCTCCTCAAATATCTAATTCGTGTTAAATACATGAGAGTGTAAATATGTCAACAATATTGCAACATTATCAAGAGAAATGTTTGAGAAGGCATGCAATCAAGATGCATGATCAACTATCCCAACTGCAATCATATTTTTACTTTGCAAGTTTTTGATAAGAATTGAATCAGGTGTTAACTCAATAGTCTTCCTCACCCCATTGTGTGCAATCTAATGGATATAAAGGATATTGGAGGATAGTGAAGGGACACAAAGTATATCATGAAATGTGATCATAAAAATCAATAAATTATTTCCTAAAAAGCATCATTTAAGTGTTTTTGTAGCCATTAGTATGTGTGGTGAATGAATCTGAGAAAATTCACCTCCAACAATTCATTTCCATGACAAATTCATCTCTTGGAAAATTCACCACTATCAATTCATATCATATTTCTGGCAGTGAATTTTCCACGAGATGAATTTGTCATGGAAATGAATTGTTGGAGGTGAATTTGTTGGCGGTGAATTGTTGGTGGTAGATTTTCTTGATCTCGTGGTAAACATATCCAAAGATGTAGCCATGTGATGTGATACTCCTAAATCAAGAAGCTATCAATTAAATTGAATATTGGTGGAAGTAAAGAGTGCTTGACCTTTCATCTTGTCTTCTCTACTTGTTAGGCTAGTTGATCTTGATTGTGCAAGTGATGATATGGAAGAAGATGATTTACCCTATGACATAAATGATGTCAGTTGAATATGATTATTCTATATGAGGTGCTTTATCTCATCAATCCATTTTACATAACAATGATGCTCATGATGACTTGACTTTTTGTAATATGCACACTTCGGTGTCTTCTTCTTGGATGATCCCCCCTTAGAAGAGGGAGGTTTACCTTATATATATCATGTGAATGTGATTCCTTTTACTTTCTCATTATTCTTGAAAACCTTGTATTTCTATTTATTATGTTTTCTATTCAAAGCCTTCTAATAGTTGGTGTCTTGTGTTACAATAAGATCTTGTGGTTTGGAAGACTTCAATGTGCCCATTTGTACATAAATTTATTAATCTATTGTGAGTGACATGTAGAAAAATAATCAAATGCAGGCATATAAAATCTAGTACCAAGTGCATCTATAATATCATAAAAGGTAGAAAGAATTATTAAATAATCAAGAAAAAGCTTGGAAAGGATAGAAATAATCAACCAAGAGTATTATTTATAAATACCACATTGTTTCAACTACAATATGATAGACTTGAGTTTGGTGAAGAATTATTAGAAGTTGTTAAACTCTATAGGATTTAAACTGATAAGTTTATTCTCTAACTAAAAACCTTTCAATGTATCCTTCTTCCCAAACAAGGACTCCATTTGAGTCCAAATATGATTGGGTGTAGTGCAAGACTCAACATTAAAGATGAGATCAAGAGACATAGACATGCATACTTTACCAAAATCTTCATCACATCTATTAAATCATTTTCTCTTCTTTGCATCTCTTGTTGGTTCAAGTTCTATACCCATAGTCTCTCTATATAACCCTTATTTTCTTAGATGTATCTCTATTTGTTTTTCCACCCATAATAATTGTATAGAGTGAGTGAATATATGTGGGTTGGATGTTAGGAATTTCATGCAGAAAATATCAATTAAATGCAAATAAAGATTAAATAGAGGAATGAAAAACATAGAAATAATAATAGCGAGAGACAATTTTTAACGTGGTTCACCCAAACTCAAGCTACATCCACCAATAGAGAGTCCAATATTATTATCCAGCAAATTGAACTAATTACAACCAACAATCCTTGTAACTCAATACCATTGCAAATGCTACAATACAATATCAACAGAAACTGTAACCCTTAGCCATTTCATCAAGACTTATGTCGGTTACAAAATAGGGTTTTTATTTTATTTCAACCAATAGAAAAATAACTCCCGACGCCTTTATATAATAATAAAAGTGATTTGAGGTTTCAAGGGAAATTCACTCAAGCCCCCACGGGGGTGCTTGCCTTCAACCCCATGCTATATTGCAACAGGGAGTGCACCAAGGGCACTACCCCTAGACCTCGCAAGGGGTGCTACCCCTTGACCCTGTCTTGGGGGCGCTGGACCCAAACCCTCATTGAATAATTTGGGGGGGAAACCACATCGATAAAAGTGAGGAAAAATTTAACCTCCGAGTCTAATTAGGCTCCATATAAAAACATTGGATCCATGACATTTATTTGAACAAGTACAAAAAATTGAAAGAGAAACAATAAGATAACTAGATCATAATACAAGAAATTTACTCGTTGTTTCAAAAAAAAATTGACCTTGTTTGTACTTTTTGAAGAAAATAAACAAAAGTGAAAACCTAAGATATAATGAAAATAGTAGTTACTTGGTAAATATTATAAAAAAAGGTCCAAGATCTATGTAGAGGGTTGAACCAAATTTCAAGCAATGCAAGAATCATAAAAAAATAAAATCCAAGTCAAAAGTTATGACCTTAGAAATGCAAACAACTTGATCTAACTTTAGAGGTCAATAACTCATTAGTAGTAGAATTTATAAAAGCTAGCAACATGATTAGATAGGGTTTTGAACTGGTTATTTGTTGATATCTCATTTATCAAAATTAAAATTTTCCCTAATTTGGTTTGCAAGGAAAATTGGGGTCTACAAAATAAGCCCTTGGTCCTATTATGGACCAACTACTACATGTAGGGGTTGGATTGAATTTCTAGCCCATAGTCACCCATGTGATTGAGGGTTAGGGATTTAACGTGGTCTAAGTGACCCTATGGTGATGAAATGGGTGGTTAGGCATTCAAGCATCACAAGGGGCAATGAAAATCAGTGGTAGTTAAGAAAAACTTGAAAGGCATGGAAAACATGTTTCCTATGGTGGTGCCCACATTGTGAGAAAAAAACCAACAAAAAATCAACTAATGACAACCTCCAATGGTGTCAACCTACCATGAAATGATGTCAATGATTTTAAATTTATACAAGTTACTACGAATTGAAAAAATACATTGAAATCGTACATAATTGCCAAAATATTATGCAACACATGTTGATTTTTTGTGCAAAGGTTAATGTAGAACTTGTATAGGGACTGAAAAATATGGTACAACATACAACATTATACAACTTATATATATCCATACACATGTACAAACTTTGTACACCTATATGGATTTTTATAGACTGAAAATTGTGTCAAAAAATTGCCTTGCTTAGATTTCAATGATTTAACAATCAATCTTAAGGTTTTTGAGAATTCTAAATATCATGAAAATATGTGTTTTCTCTAGGATGCATCATTTTTTTTCAATTTTGGATCTCTCTAAAATTGGATAGGAAATCATAGGTTTGGTGCTCTGATACCATGTTGGAGTTGATTCCTCAATCCTATAGCTTTTAAAGATCACCTACAATCAAACAATTGTTACAAAAAGAGAGAAATAACAAGGCTATAAAGGCCAAGAGTTGATTGATCCAAAAAATAATGAATCATATTGAAATGTGCAAACCTTACAATATGTGAGTAGATAATACAATGAAGAATCCTTATAAAAGGGGAAAAGTAAAAAAGAAAAGAAAAAATCCTAGAGAAACCCTAAGTGAGGATAAAACATGATCATGAGATGTGTCATCATCCTATGACTCAAGACACAAAAATATATAACCTAAATAAGCTTAATTACTAGAATGAAAAACAACCTATTAGATAAATACCCTTTTACTCCAACAATTCCAAAAAATGTTAAAAGATAAATTATTTATTTGGTTTGGGGCAGGGGGGCTAACTCGATCAGCTAAAGCATCTTGTTGCAAGCAAGAGGTCACGAGGTATAGTCTCCCCCCAAACCCGTGGTATTGGAGGGTGTGTCATTCCAATGCCACCAGTCACGTGAACATTTTTTACCAAGCGCATTGTTGTTTATAGGGGACGGATACCTGACCGATTCCTGTAGTCTAATTTTTTGTTATTGATTTGCTTTAATTAATAAACAAATATGAGTTTAATAAGGATCTCACCTAATTTTTAGATTTTGGGCTTCCATTTACCCTCATATATAAAAATAAAATAAAGTTACATACAAAAAAATTCTTACCACTATCATACATAATCCAAAATTAGTTTGCTCTTATCAAGGTTTTGATTCTCATATTGTCCATAACACATTTAATCATATATATTAATTAAATAAAATTCAAAATCAAGCATAAAAATCCTACTCCCCCAAGGCTAACCATCCTCTCAAACCCAATAGGTCAAATAGGAGATTCATAAGGAGCTCATATATTTTTTTAGACATTAGCCTTCCAATTCTCTCATATATATATATAAAAAAAAAAGTTAAATACCAAATAAAAAACATGAAACCAAAATTAATTTTCTTGTGACTTAAATTATTAGGGTTCCAATTCCCATATTTTTATCATACATATAACTATATTTATTAATTAAATAAATTCATAATCAAACATAAAAACCTTAGCACTCCCCTAATGCTAACCATCCCTCTCCTCAAACCCAACAGGTCAGCGATGAGATTTACAAGAAGCTCACCTAATTTTTTAGATGGTGGGCCCAATTCCCCTCATATATAAAAATCAAATTAAATACCAAAATAAAAATATAAAATCTTATCCTTATCATACAAAAATTCAAATTAGTTTTCTAGTCATGACTTTTATAAGACTTTATTGGTCATACATTTAAGCATATTTATTAATTAATTGAATTTCAAAACCAAACATAAAATCCCTAACACTCCCCAATACTAACCATTCCTCTCCACAAACCCAACATGCCAAATAGGATATTTGTAAGGAGTTCACCTAATGTTTTAGATGTTGAGCTTCCAATTCTCCTCATATATATGAAAACAAAATAAAATTAAATATAAAAAAAAAAACCTATCGGTATCATACCAAATCCCAAATTAGTTTGTTCCTTGTGAATTTCCTCAAATTTTATCGATCACACATTTAAACATATTTATTACTTAATTGAATTTCAAAACCAAACATAAAACCCTAGCACTCCCAATGCTAACCATTTCCCTCCACAAACCCAACATACCAAATAGGAGATTCAAAAGAAGTGTAACTAAGGGAAAAATTCAAGTCAGAAATAAACAACATAAATAAACTAAACCCTAGCTAACAATGAAGTACAAAGGAGAAAAAAGCATAAACAAAAGAACAATCTCACAAAATCCTTCCTACACTCCATGATTCATCTCCATTGCTCTTCTCCATTTATTGTAAATAATATTTTCCCTCAGATTTTTATGAGTAACTATGATCTATGACAAAGACTCAGCAAAATATTGAAGGATTTGGCTCAAAAATTGCAAGTGTACTTAGAAATTTGCAAGCATCAAGTGAAAAAATGAAGTTGACATTGCCCTTTTATAAAATTCAATTTTTTGGATGAATGGCTAGGATTGACAATTGACAAATGCCCTAAGATAGAACATTGACATTGAATATGACAACTAGCAATTAGGGTAAAATTTGAAATGGAGGACTATGATTTAATTTTAGGAAAATTAAATCAATGGATAGGAATGCATGTGACAAGAGGATATTGGGCATGGAAAAAGATATTGTTGGAGAATCAAATAAGAATTTAAAATTATTTGATTTAGGAGGCAGTGTTGACCTTTTGGATTAAAAATTAATTTAATTCAAAAAAGGTGAGGCCTGGACAATAAATAATGATTTTTAATTATTTACTTGGTGGGAAATGGCAATGGGAATTTAAATAAATGATTTTATTTAAATTTGGAGGAAAAGACAAAAGGACAATTAAATAGTTAATGAAAATTATTTAATTGTAGAGGAAAGGATAAAGTGTAACAATTAAATAAATTTAGAAATTTATTTAATTATAGAGAGACAGGAAATTAGCAACATATTTAAATAAATAGATGCAATTTATTTATTTAAATAATCAAGAGGAATAAAAGATAAAGTAAATAATAATTAAATAAATTTAAAAATTTATTTAATTATAGAGAGACATAGGATATTAGTGATGTATTTAAATAAATAAATACAATTTATTTATTTAAATAATCAAGAGGAATAAAATATATGAATTAATTAAATAATTAAGAATTATTTAACTAATAGTTGAATTTGGACCATAGGACATAATTAAACATTTTAATTATGTTGAGAGGAAATATCATAAGTCATGGAAAAATAAAGTCTACAGGCCTAGGTTATTTTATGTGTCTACATTTTTCCCCTCTTTGTCATCATGCATTTTATTGCATTGTGACAAATAAATTTAGTCTAAAATATACCCCAACGATAGCAGGGTAGACACATGCCCCCTCGGAAAATTTTGAAAAATTGAAAATTGTTCTGAAAAGTCAAGTTAATAGCCACAAAAACCCTAGTGATAAAAGAAATGATTTTCAAGACCCTTGGGGTAGAGAAAATGTAGTTTCAAGGCTTAAGAAAAGTACAACTAGCACACACCCTACTAAAACCCTAATTTTTAGGAGGTATAAGTATGAAATTGGCAACTTAAAGGCTCATTTTGCACATTTGGAGTTTGGAGATTAGGAGCTCTAAGTGAAGATGGATCACATTCCCTATAGTGAGCACAGAGCATACTGAGTGCACATAGTCAGATGGTTGGAGGGCTTAGGAGATTTGATGAGTACCTACAAATCCACTTCATCAAATTTTGATTTCACGCATTTTTAAATAGGTTAATATTTTAGCAGTCAATTGCATCATTCAGGGATAGCCACAAGTGTTATTGTGTTCGATGCAATTTCCTATGATTCAACGCAAGTGATTAGAACATGCCTAGGGTAGGCTAGGGATTTGAAATTTTGTGACACACTTGCTAGGGTTCGACGCATCTGTGGGTTTCTTTACCGCATCTGCAGATGTGCAATGCAATTGAATGTAATCATGTGCAACTATTAGGGATTAGTTGTAACTACTTTAGGAATGACGCAAACATAGGTATAAGTCACAATTGACTTGGGGATTCGATGCAATCAGGATCCTGTGATGCATCTGCGAAAGCATGCGACGTGTTTTCCATTGCATGACACAATTGAAAATTATGTGACACAATTGACTGGTGAAAATTTTTTCCTAGAGTAGGATTGATTTTCTCTTATGACATGTGCAAAACCAGTTGAGGTAAGTTGTTTAACTGACGTAATGTTTATCATGTTGGTTATAGGTTCATCTGGATCTAATTTACACACAAGAGTCACAACCACTAGATACTTATTGGTTACGAGACTAGTTGACTACTGTTGAAAAGAATGAGTTATGGCATCTTTGCTTATATCACATTACCTTCATGCTCGCCATTAGGGAAAATAGAGGGATGTTGATTGTACTTGTTAAGAGATAGCATTTCGAGACATACTCGTTGCATCTGCCTACAATAGAGGTGATTATCACCTTGGAGGATGTCTACAGGATCCAACAACTGTCGATCTGAGGTGAGTGGGTCAAATACGATCCAAGTTGGGGGTATCAAGCCTTGACCACCTACTACATATATGATGATATCAAGGATTTGGGGATCGATAGGTATGAGATCAAATGGGAGATATTGGTTGCACAATATGAGTGGTTTGACTACATACTTTGCCCTCTGATGGTCGAAGTAGTCCTTCTAGACCTCCAAGGACATGGATTTTTGGTTGGATGGGGAGAGATGCTAGTCGAGATGATGGCCAGTGAAACTTTATATGCATTGGGGCCATGTTTGCTAGTGATGGTTTACTTATAACTACATGATATAGCATATCGACAAGGACAGTCCATGAGTTGCGGAGTCACTCTTTTGATGGTATGGGCTTGGAAGCACATTGTGGTGTTTCATCCACCAATTGGTTGCTAGTTGGGGGCCAATGTACCATATGTATATATATATAGAGGAGAAGTCATGCAGACACATGTCAGAGATATTGGTTACTAGTGACATGGATTAGATACCTTGGCTAGCTTCATATGGAGGCCTTAGATAGATTGTGCCTAGTGGTTGGATGAGGATCAACATCTATAGTGGTATTGATAGGAGAGATATCTTATTGGGAGGATGGTGCAGCCATAGCATATTATTGATATGTATCTACCAAATCAGGTTTTGAGATAGTTTGGTGAGTAGTAGGGAAAGCCACAAGGTCTAGCAGTGTTCACTCAGTCATCTAGAGAGGTGAAATTATGGGGCCCAGTGATTACAGTAGCTACAACTGAGCAAGTCGTAGATAGACTAAAAGCATTTTCATTAACATGGAGATGGGTTCCAACAGATGCAGGCACCTCAACAGAGTATGATGCATGGTGGGAATTGCATGGGTCTATTCCTTTGATCGATAAGGATCATCCAACTCTAGTGGTTCAATGAGGAAAGGGTCCTCAAGGTAGGAGAGGCGACTAGAGAGGGAGAGGAGATGGACGGAGAGGAGGTGGTGCTTGGGGTGATGATGGAGGAGATCAAGGAGATGGTTGTAGGGATGGGAGAGGAGGGGATGGTGGGAAGAGGCAGTGATGGAGACTACATAGGAGGAGGAGTAGGTCACTTTCTTTGATTCGGGAGGAGGGAGAGGAGGAGGAGAGACAGGAGGAGGGTAGACAGGAGGAGGCCATGCTAGATGTAGAGGAAAAGGGAGAGCGACTCGAGGTAGAGCAGCTCAATGTGTTAACAAGTGCGACTGCTATGGATGTGGAGGTGGCAAGGCATGAGGAGTAGCCCGAGGAGGAGATGGGTGAGGAGGAGCATATCCTACATGAGAGGATTCTACATGGGGATGAGGGATTCGAGGATGTACCTATCAAAGGTGGTACAAGAGATAGGGATCAAGAGATGGTGAGTCTTTAGGACAAAGTATAGGCATTAGAGGCTGAGCTTCAGGTTCTACGGGTGGAGAGGGATGGCCTACAGGTAGAGAGACATAGTTATTATTAGGGAATAATAGGTAGAGAAAAGGATTCTAGATTTTAGTGCCACCTGTAGTGGGTCTATAGTTGATATGGTTAGAGAGGTTGCCAGGATTGGGCACAAAGAGAAGTATCAAAGGTAGCCTATGAGGAGGCAGATCCACCAAAGTGGTGGGCACCTAGCACTTAAAAGGTTGTCAGCAGTGGTCCTTCTCGTAGCAGGTGGTCTCAGAGTAGATCTAGCCAAAGTGAGAGTGGCAGCATGGGCTCTAGGGAGCATGGTAGCACTGGATAGACTCATTTTGACACTTGTATTTTGTATCCATTGAGCTTGAGAGCTCTATTTTTGGGATTCATTGAGACTCTATCCTATGACATCATTTTGAGATTATATATATGATGCATTTTTGGTGTGGACTATATCCCATGTGTTGTCTTATTATGCATGATGATTTATGATGCTTATGTGATGTTGCCTATGTTATGATTCCTATGATGATGAATTATTATGTGATGTGTGTAGGCATGATGAGATGTTGTTATGATAATGTTCTATACATGCATGATGCCTAAATACTAATGGATGCATAAAATGTCATGATTATGATTATGAATGTAATGTTCTATGATTGATTGTGATGTGATTATGTTTAGGATTATGCTTTATGTTATGATTATGGCTATCATGTATTTATGTGAAGCAATGGCATCTATGAGTTATGAAATGTAAATGCACCTATATGTTATGTTAATGCAAATGGAATTATGTAAATGATATGTAAATAGATTTCTGCAAATGTGGGATGTATAGCCTATGTGAAATGTACTAATGCAAACTCCTACATGGTCATGTATGTAGCTATTTTTTTGTGTGTCATAGGATGTTGTAAAAGGATGGAAGAAAAGGGACTGTTAGATGGAATGGGATGGATGTTAGTGCAGAGAAGAAACCTTCAATATTTTTCCAAAGTACAAATAGGTGTTGCATTAATCATCATTGGGAAAATTATTGCTATAGACATCCAAAATTGTCCTCTTGCAACACCTGTCTCGACATTTCATCATTTAGGCATCTTGTAGCATGTTTTGCCCTAGGTACCCATGTCATCATTTATTTAATTAAATAAATTTTATTTAATTTAATTAAATTCATATTCATAATCCATCAATTTCGCTAATGTCAATTAAATAATTTATATTATTTAATTAATGAAATCATAAATTCAACGTTAATTAAATAAATCCAAAATTTATTTAATTAATAAAATCCTAAAAAGATCTTCTCGCTTTCTTTCCAAAATTGAACTTGTGTGCATCTAATTAATTTATTTAATTAGATAATTCATCAATTATCCTTCTCGTCTTTTTTGAGATTTATTTCCTTAAAACAGAAAATGAAATATTTCCATCTTTTTTGAAATCTTATCTCATCTCGTTGTATTTCCTCTTTTTTCAAAAATCAAATCATTATCGAATCTTGTCAAATCTTATCTTCATCAACGTCACGGCTCTATAAATACAGCCTCTCGCAATCCATTTAGGGGGTTGATTCGTCTAGCATCCACACTCTGTCAAAATCAGTCTTCCATCTCTACCTATCATTCTCTCTATTTATCATTGTCATTGTCAAGTCGTTATGCTGCAGGAATGAGCACTCAACATTCCTCCATTGTCAACCCTTCAAAATCTCGCATTCTCATGCAGGTGGAGAAGAGCAATGGAGATAAATCAAGTCTAGCTTGGAGATCGGTTTGCTTTGCTTTCTTGTTTTAATTTTCATGCTAGTTTGAGCTCTATTGTGCTTGATAGGATCTAATTAGATTATTGTTTTCATTAAACATTAAATCTTATTTTTACCCTATCTACATTTGGTGAACCTGACATTCTAATCCTTGTTCTTTTGAGCCTTTGTGAGTTTGATTCTGCAGGTCAAGGGTTTTTCTAAAGAGGGCTTGGAGATCAATTTTTTTTAAGGAGCCCTAAATCAGAAAAATAGCCTCACCATTGTGATCAAGGGGACTGAGAGATGAATTTTGGCATATAATTTGATATATTTTGCTTGCAGAATTTTTTTTTTTTTTAAGAGAAATTTGAAATCCCTATTATCGCAAATACTGTATACATAATGAATATTTATCAAAGGGTTTCAAATATTTTAGTTTGATTTTCTATATGTATCACAGATCTGCTAAATTTTTTATCATTGCATATATTTTTTTAGCTGTTGGATTTATTTTTGTGTATATGCGAGTATCCACCCAACATATATGCAAATCTGTGAACTCATAAATTATGCGTCGCATTTTTTTTTTTTTGAATTCAGCTTTTAAAATCTACGATTTTATAGCAGCCTTCTTTTCTTTTCATAAAAATCTCATGAAGTTTTCTTTAAGCTTTGTTTAGACTTTTCAACAAAGAAAGAAATTTGTTACCTTATGTATTTGGTTATGAATTAACTTTATTCTTATTATTACTTTTTTTTAAAAAAAAAAAAATTAGCTCCGGGTCATATGGGAGACCATGGGCTATGATAAATAGAAACCAAACACTCAGTCACAGCCTCTGGTCACGTGGGGCTGAAATTTAGGCGTTTAGGGGTTTAATCTAGCTCCTTCCTTGCATGGATTTTTCTAAAATAGCAATTTTGTTAAAACGGGCATAACTTTTGCATAACAGGTCGGATTTTCAAATTTCAAAAGGCATTGGAAAACTGACTCAGCAAGCTACGTAGTGGAAAAGACCATTTCAGGTTACTGTATCATTTTCAGTCCTCTTTTATCAGTCAAATTCAAACTTTCATTTAAACTTCAAACGAGCATATCTTGAGAAAAATTGATCCAATTTCGACGATTTTTTTTTTAAAAGTGCATAAAACTTGCTGAATTTTCTGTTTATGCAATCCATTCAGCTGAATCATGTCATATCAATCAAATTTTATCAGAATTACTCTTTTTCACATGACTTTCTTTTATGCAAGTTTACTTGGTCTTTCTTGATTTTGTGGCTTGTAGGTGAATCAAAGGAGCTATAGCAACATTTGGATCAGTCACAAAATCAATTTGGAAAGTGAAAATAACCAGGTGCCCTCATTCCATCCTTAATCTCTTAATCTTGTTTGTCACACATTTCAATTTGGGGGCATAAAATAAATCATTGTTTGCAAACACATTTGGATTTGGGGTTCTTAAAACGAATTTTGTCTTCGATCACACATTTGATTTGGGATCTAAAAAGAACAATTGCTTGAACTGTTTTACACACATTTCATTTCTAAGGGAAATTAATCTTTGCGAGTGTGAATCAAGTGTGTGTGTCCAAAACACCTCACTTGGTTTGCTTTTGTCATACCCTTCGTAGGAGGCCTGCTTGGAGCACACACCCCTCCAAGGGATGACCTCAATAGAGTGTGAATCCAAAGACACGCTCGTTTGGGAGTTGAAATCTTGTCACTCTAAGCTAAGCCCCAAATAACTTTATACCTTTGGGAAGTGAAGGTGAAGGGTGGGTTACCCCTTTCTCCCAGCTTATTGGCAGGATTTTTCTTTCAAATCATCCTTAGTCAACTTGGTGCAAACAAGCTTGAGACCTAATTGGCCATACCCCATTTAACTAGTCATAGGGATTGTTGTTGTGTATTCAAGTGCTTGCTTAATCATAACATTAATCTTCAAAGACAGATTTATCATTGTGTTTGGTGTGTGTGTTTATACATTTACATGTGAAATATTGTGTTTGATAGTGCCCAAGTCAAACTCCCAATACAAAACTTTTCCACATCATCCAAGTCATCCAATCTTGTCATTCCACATCATATCCTAATCATCATCATCATCTCTTCAATCCAATCAACATCATTTTACACCATGAAAACATTGGAAGACGTAGCACAAGAGCTTATTCACGTGCTTCATGAAGTTCAAACAAGCCAATCACCTTCAAAACAACAAATCATTCACAGCACCCATAACATTATCCATCTTCAAACAAACCAATCACCTCAAATGCAACAACTCATGGCACAAATCCAATACCTCATGGCCAATTGTCAAGTCCAACAAGCACATCATCAAGTCCAATCACCACATCAACACATTTCACATCAACCCTATGTGTCACCTATATCATCATATCAACCTCATCCATCCACATATCAAGTTTCCCCTTCATCAAACTATCACACATATTCTAATGTCAACCCTTTTCCATACCAATCCACCTCTCAACAATCATTACCCTATACAACCCCTCAATCATCATTAGAACAACAAATCATATCACAAGTCCAAACATCATTTCAACCTCAACACATTCAACCCCAATCCTATGTGTCACCTTCATCGTCATGCCAATTCATGTCAATGCCACATCAACATGTCCACCCATATCACAACAAGAATGTAGCTTCCCAAGTCCACCTTGGCAACAACATCAAGAGCCTTTAAGTCTTAATGCCACTTTTGACAAGGGGAACACCAATCTAGTCCATGCACCCTTACCACCATCCAATCAAATGCCTATCCCTAATCCACCATGTCCTAGTCCTAATCCATTGGCATCTCCACCTTTTGACCAATCAAACTCTTCATTACCCCCACCATCATCTAATCCTCCATCAAATCAATGTCTTACATTTAGATATTTAAAAAATAAATTGATGGCATTATCTAAATCCACCCATCCACCTATAAAGGATGTGACCCAAAGGCTACAAGCAAGGAATCAATTGTCTCCATGTCATTCAACACATATACTTGAACATACAAAAGAGTCCTCAAATATCATGCCAAGTCCTTCAAGCCAACCGTGTCATCCACAACCCCTTGAGCCAAGTCAAGAGTCTTCCCCATTAAGTCCAATTCAACCTCCATCATGTCTCGATTGTTGACCATCTAGAACATGTTGATCCTGTTCAAGAGTCATTCCCTTCCACTTCCATTCAAGCAACCCAAAAGGTATGTCAAGAGTATACTCCTAAGCATGTGGAAACATCAAGCCCTAGTCCTAATCAAGATCAAACCACTTTCATCCAACCCATCCATAACGTATATATTTTCTATGATCAAGATATTACCTATGAAGAAGCTATTTATGAGAAACTTGATCCTATACCCATCCATGAGTGAGACATCCAAAATACACCTACCCTTGACAAAAATTTCAATCCCAATTATATCATCCACAACAACCCCATCTTTGACCAAGACCCTACCATTGACCAAGAAGTCCAAAACGATTCACTCCTTGGTGTTTATGCCATTCATGATCAAACATTCAAGGATAATCCCACCCAAACCCCATCAACATCCACTTCCGTTGTGAGACATATGCCTCCCAAGCTAGCATAGACGATCAAACCAATAATGTGGATCTAAATAAACATACTCAAGATCCTTTAAATCCTCCATCATCCACTATCAACCCCATTGCAAGTCCTCCATCATATCCACTTGGTCTTTCACCTACACCTAGTCCCATTGTCCATTGCCTACCCCAAGGACACCAAGCTCAAGAAGTTGGTAATTCCTCCATGCATCCTAAGTCCACTTTTCACCACAAGCCTTATCATATTCCCAAAACATACATTTCCATTCCATCTCCATTATCGTACAAATGTCAAAAGCATGTGACCATACACTTCCCTCCATCCACTCTACCACCATTGCTTCCAACTCCTAATATCCCTCCATCCACTCTACCACCATTGCTTCCAACTCCTAATATCCCTCCATCCACTTTACCACCATTACTCCCAAAACCTAATATCCCTACCATTCAATCCACTTATCGATTTATCCATAAATCCTCTAAACATCTTAATCATGACCAATCAATGCACACATTGTCTAAACATAAAGCTTCCACTCATTCCACCAAACCCAAGGGATTCCAAAATAAAAATTTGGATGCCTCTGCACATAAAGTCAAAAATTCTAATGGTCCTAATGCCTTGGCATACAATTGCAAAAATTCAAAGCCAAGTACATATAAAAGTCTATATAAGCCCATACCTCCAAAAGTAAAGGCCAAAACTAAAATGGTTTGGGTACCTAAGCAAAAATAAATCAAGTCAACCGAGGCATCCACATCACAAAAATCCCAACCATCCCCTCCAATCCAAAATGCACTTTCCATTCAAAAATATCATATTCCATCCCACAAGCCAAACAAAAATCATACAAATATCAAATCTATGTGGGTACCTAAGGCACTTCATCCACCATCTCCTAAGCAAACATCTCCATTGCTTCCTACACCACCTTCCCATCAAAAGCTTCAAATTTTATCACAATGTGTGCAACCATTGGTCATGGTTCCCTTCCATTTCACTACAAATCCACATAACTCCTACTCATCCTTCACTCATTATCCTACATATCTCCCCCATCATCGTCCTATGGTCCATGCTTTTGGCTAAGCCTCCCCATTCATCTTTTGCATAAGTCCCATATAATCCCTATCATCTGCCTGACATAATCTACATCATAATCCATTATTGTCCTCCATAATCCACATCATAATCCATCATCTACCTACTCCATCTCCCTTTCATGTCATCCCTTACCAACATCTATGAGCATAATGACATTTGACATGGTCCATGCAATGACATCCATCCCTAGTGGGACTATCACCTTTCATGCAACTAGACACTTAAGTCCCTCTTGTCCAATTGTCAAAAGGTCAAAAAGTCAAAAAAAGAAATTAAAAGAAAGAATTAAAAAAAAAGAGTAAAGAGAAATCCCTTCGTCCAATGGTGAAAACCTGGTAAACAGGCGCCCTCGATAAGTACCACGATGAAAACCTAGCAAACAGGCATCATGTGTAGGTTGATCTTCTATGACACTTACACTTGGGGGCACAATGTCTTATCTATCCAACCTATCATTTTCATGTCATATAATGTCCATCCTACCTACCATCTTTGGCCATCATACATACCTATCATACTAAGTCCATTCATCCACCTTTCTTCTTTTGATCTTGATGAAGATATAGGGGCAAAGGTTGAAACATGCTTTGAGTATCTCTTGACATACCTCATTTATCTAAACCAATCATGTCATTATCCTATTGTCATACATTTTGACTAGAAAAATCCTAAGTCTTGTACCTAAAATGGGGCATGTTATTCCTATGCGACATAGTCTTTGGAGATCACATCCTTGTTGTCTTATGATGCATACATCAATACCATCCATCCATCTATCATGAGCCTTTATCCCTTATCCCATCACCCACCCTTGCACCTAGACTTGGTTTTCCCCTTGTCATTGGTATCTAGCACAAAGGCTATTCAAATTTTCATCCTTTGACACCTCAAAACATGTCAAACGTCCAAAACAGTCAAAACATGTCAAAATTCAAAAAAAATCAAAACATTCCAAAAGTCCAAAAAAATCAAAACATTCCAAAAGTCCAAAAAAAATCAAAACATTTCAAAATACAAAAAAATCAAAATATCCCCAAAAATACAAAAAAATCAAATAGCCAACAAAAATTCAAGCAATAATTCAAATGCAAGTCAATCCATATCAATCAAGTCGATCAATCTTGTCAAATTATCCAATCACATCCTTTGGTCTTAATCCTAATCTTGTTGTAAACCCAATCAATCAAAGTCAATCTATCAATTGTCAGTCATCCTTGTGTTGATCTAGAGATATGTCTTTCCCCACAATGACAGCACTATCATCATTAGTCACCATCATCAATCAATCAGTCAATCAATCAACGGTTTACAGCTTGACAGGGGCAATACCTTGTTTGTTTTTGTATCATTTGTGCATGCTTGCTTGCTTGCTTATGTGTGTTATCATTTTATCTTGCATTTGTATCAAATCCATATCGTTCTAGCTAATATTCATATCTTGTGTGTGTTGGAATATCTTTTTGCATTATCCTTTGCACCTAAGGTCACATAATACCTTTTGTGCATTACGACTTTAATGCTCTAAGCCTCTTTCCTCATACGTCTAGACAAGGTTGTATTACGCTGGGGCATGAGACACATCGTCACCTTGGTCCTTATATCTTGGTGCATAATGTCTAGTGCTATATCAAACATCATGGTTGCTCATCTTTCATTGCAGCATAATGTATCATCCATTCCTTCATCTTTAGTTCTTGACCCATCCCTTTCATTTCGAGAGCCTACCCGTGTTTGTTCAACCCACCTATCCTCTCGAGGGGGCATCATCATATTCTGATATCATTATCCATTTTTCTCTATCCATACCTTAGTTTCTTTGAAATGATGTTACTCGACACAAATTGCATCACTTCGAACATCATCTCAAAGAGGGGCAAAATGTAAACACCCAAAATTGTCCTCTTGTAACACCTGTCTCGGCATTTCATCATTTAGGCATCTTGTAGCATGTTTTTCCCTAGGTACCCATGTCATCATTTATTTAATTAAACATCATATATTTAATTAAATAAATTTTATTTATTTAATTAAATTCATATTCATAATCCAGAGAGTATGCATGGGGGTCGGCCATCCCAGTGGCCTTTGCAACACAACAGATAGATGGGTTAGTAGCCCAGGCCTGGGGTTGGAGAGGAGGAGCAGCAAATCCTGATACGACGCCAGCATATGATCTATGGTGGCAGGCACGCTGACCAGTGCCCTTGACAGATCCTAACAGGCCGGCACCAGTTGACAGGCGGTTAGTTATTCCATGGGTGCCACGAGCCAGACGAGGTGGCAGAGGCAGAGATGGAGGCAGAGGGAGAGGCAGAGGCAGGGACGAAGATGGAGGGAGGGGTGGGGATGATGGAGGGGTCAGGGGTGGAGATGGAGACAGGGGTGGGGATGGAGGCAGAGATGGAGGCAGGGGTGGGGATGGAGGCTGAGGAGGAGATGATGGTGGAGATGGTAGGAGGCGATGACAAGATGGACAGAGACAGGTCCGGAGGGTGCGCCCACGAGTGGCGAGGGTGGCATTAGATGCTATCCTTGAGGTTGGTGAGGAGGGTGAGGGTGATGAGCAGCCTAGATTGGAGAGAGAGGGCGAGGGGAGGCAGGAGGAGGACCCAGAGGTGAGGGGGCAGGAGGAGGAGCCAGAGGTGAGGGGACAGGAGGAGGCGGAGGTGAGGGGACAGGAGGAGGCAAAGGTGAGGGGACAGGAGGAGGAGGCAGAGGTGAGGGGAGAGGAGGAGGCGCAGGTGAGGGGACAGGAGGTGGATGTGGAGGATGATGATGATGAGGGCGACACCATGGATGAGGCTGAGAGGGTTCTGAGATGGCAGATGGTGGAGGGGGAGGAGGAGATACCGTCCTCTTTAGGGTTGCTGCCAGATGCCACAACAGAGATTGGACGCCAACTTGGCACAGGTTAGGTCTTTACAGTCAGCTCTGGAGGTAGCCCGGATAGAGCGGGATCAGGCGGTGATCCACCAGCAGGGTGCAGCCCAGTGGTGTACCGAGTTTGCAGCCTTGTGCACAGGACCTATGGGAGACATGGCTCGGGAGTTGGCCAGAGTTAGCACGAGATTGGGGCAGTACTGGACTCTCTATGAGCAGGCAGTGCCACCAGAACGACATGATCCTACCCTATCCCGATCACAGATGAGGACAGGTAGCAGACACAGGTCAGGCAGTGGCAGTGGAGGCACTTTGGACAAGTACCATGGTGAAAGCCTGGCAAACAGGCGCCATGCATAATCAATCATTGCTCTGCCATCTACTATCACTTTGTCTAACTTAGCCTAGGATGAAAGGTATTTCTACCATTATCCCGCAAATCTCCATCACATCCTACCCTACCTGTCATAGTAGATAAATGATTGACATCAAGTCCTGACGACTGTCTGTCTAGTAGGTCAGCAACATCCTGTCCATATTCCTTACAAATGACTAAGTCTTAGACCTGACTGGGGGAAAAATGTTTATCATGAAACTGTAGTGGATGTCACACATGATCTTGACAATTGGCAAAAAATTCCTGAAGAAAGACAAAAACATCATAAAAATTCCTGAAAAAAAAAAAGACAAAAACATTGGCAAAAAAGTCCTAAAAGAGCAAAAACATTGGCAAAGTCCTTAAAAAAAACATCATAAAATGTCCTGAACAAAGACCAAAAACATCGCAAAATGTCCTGAAAAAAGACCTAAAAATCATAAAACGTCCTGAAAAAAACCACAAACTAAAACATCAGACTGTCCAAAAAGCGCAAACACACATTCATCTCTGGTCAAAGTCAGTCATATCAATTAGTCTTTATCGTTTGTCTGAACTACGTTGTCTCTATGCATTTGCTATGTAGGAAAGACTCATACTTGAGTCCCCGAGACATTAGGTCAGTCCTTTTAGGTTTGTCAAAATAAAATCATGATGCAATCTTTGCTCATCAAGACAAAGTCATTGGTTGTGTCGAACTACAAGGTCTCTGAGTGTATGACGTAGGCAAGGCCATCTATCGATGAGCCCCCGAGGCCACACTAGGTCAGTCCATTAGGGTTCATGGCACTACACTGGCACACACGTCAAAAATATTCAATCAATTTCGACATGGGAAAACTCCAAAAACAAAGTATGGCAATTATTCATTCAACATGTCAATCATATCATCATAACAATATCGGCATATAGTCGAACACAAGTCAAACTCGGTCAAAGCAAGTCAAATCATCATAAACTGGTCAAACTATCAAATTTTGGTTGTCTTCAGATGAGTCCCTCTGAATGATAACCTCTATCATTTACACCTTAGGATGTGTCCTTCCTAGGCGTCGTCATCGTCATTCGACATTTTGGGTGATCCTCTTGACATCTAAAGATCACTCTTCATGACATCAGTATTCTTCATATGTGTCCTTCTGAAGAACCAGCTCTGTCATTTATGCCTTAGGATGTGTCCTTCCTAGGCATCGTCATTATTTTGAGGACCCCTTATGACCATTAGGGATCAAATCCTCTAGTCATCGGCATTATTCAGGATGTGTCCTTCCTGAATTCACCAAGTCTTGACATTTTTCAAGGTCATCAAAACTTTAAACATTCAGACATCTCGACATTATCAATCATGGCATCTTGACATTAGAACAATGGATATCCAGACGCACTTGGCAAACACTCAACAATTGTCTTTTGATCTTTTATCATGTTATTAGTTTTTCAGCGAGATCCCACTAAGCAGGATTTAGAGAAGCAGCGATGTAGCATGACAATTGACACGCATGACTACTAGCTTCTCAGCGAGGTCCTAATTATGGGATTTAGAAAAGCAGCGACATATCATGATAGGGACTTTATTTTTGTATTTTGGCAATCATGTCACTAGTTTCTCAAGGATGTCCTAGAAACAGGATTTAGAGAAGCAGGGACGTTTCATAATCTGTCCTTGTCTTTTTCTGCTTGTGGTTGATTATGACAACAAGACTGGGGCAATCACGCTCGTAGTATGAATCATGATCATCCTTGTCTGTGACTGTTTGTCTTATGTAATGGTACGACCTTGCACACCTTGATCTATGTCATATCATGGTGTTTGTTGGCCATTACAATAGTTTTCTCAATGATGATTAAGAGCAATAAATATTAAAAGTCCTACAGTAAAGTTTTGAAGGATTTGGTCTAGGAATTAACATGCATTTTCATAGGTCTCATGTCTTCTCTTCTTCGATCTAGTCATCTTCTCTCATCAGCTTCATCATCTTCTCTTGTCCATCCCACGATGATATCCTGTGACATCCACAAAAACATAAGTGCATACATGATCATATACATTACATTAGGTCATTACATACATCATACATGGCATTAAATCATATACATAAGCACAAGCATTGCATTAACATAATCATCAGCATTGCATCTTTTACATAAATACATCATGCACATCATTAACATAATCATATAAATAAGCATTGCATCATCATGGCATCAAAATCACAAATAGGCATCATAGGACATAAATGGCATCATAAATTAAACATCATGCATGTCATAATACATAAAGCAGAGAGCATCACATAACACATGTAGGCCGCATCAAAACTGCATCATCATATAAGATCATCTCAAAAAGGTACAATGTCATAGGATAGAGTCAACGGATATCCCAAAAATGGAGCTTGCAGGCTCAATAATACACATAGTGTGTCAAAATACAAGTATGCCCCTAGGGTAGGCTCTCTTCATCCCCTCGAGGTGAGGAATGTGGTGGCTGCAACTTTGTCACAGGCACCAAAATAATAGGTGGTCCTGTAGCAACCTCTGTCTGTGAAACTGATGGAACTGCGAGTGAAGGTATCATCCTAACAGTAGTAAACAACTGTGAAGTCACTGCAGCCAGACTCTGAGAAGGGGACGGATCTGTCACTGGTGGCTGACCCAGTACTGACCTCTGCGTTGAACCAGTCGACCCATGGCTGTGACCCGGAGTGTGCCTGCACGAATGATGAGACCTGTGCCCTGAAGTGTGCCCTATCGAGGTAGACCCTCTGACACTAGTATGGCTCCTCGTACCACTACCACTACCTGACCTATGTCTGGTACCTGTCCTTGTCTGTGATCGGGACAGGGTAGGATCCCGTCGCTCTGGTGGCACCATCAGTGAGAGTCTCTGAACGCCTAATCTTGTGCTAACTCGCCAACTCCCCGAGCTATGTCTCCCATAGGTCCTGTGGTAAGCTAGCAAACTCGGTACACACTGGTCAGATCCCACTGTCCATCACCGCATCCTGCTCTACTCGCTACCTCCAGAGCGACTATAAAGACCTAACCAGGTCAAGCTGGCATCCAATCTTTGCTGGTGTCTCCACTCTCTGATCTCTATGGAATCATGGGTAACCCCGGGGATGGTATCTCCTCCTCCCCCTCCACCATCTACCATCTCAGAAGCCTCTCAGCCTCATCCATGGCTTCGTCCTCATCATCATCATCCTCCACATCCACCTCCTGTCCCCTCACCTCCGCCTCCTCCTCCTGTCCCCTCACCTCTGCCTCCTCCTCCTCTCCTCTCACCTCCACCTCCTCCTCCTCTCCCCTCACCTCCGCCTCCTCCTCCTGCCTCCTCTCGCCCTCTCCCTCTAGTCTGGGCTACTCATCACCCTCACCCTCCTCACCAACCTCAGGGATAGCATCTAACGCTACCCTCGCCACTCGTGGGCGCACCCTTTGGACCTGTCTCTGTCCATCTCACCATCACCTCCTGCCATCTCCACCATCATCTCTGCCTTGACCTCCATCCCCACCCCTGCCTCCATCTCTACCTCCATCCCCACCCCTACCTTCGTCCCCACCCCTACCTCCATCTCCACTCCTGCCCCCTCCATCATTCCCACCCCTCCCTCCATCATCCCCACCCCTCCCTCCATCTCTGTCCCTGCCTCTGCCTCCATCTTTGCCTCTGCCACCTCATCTAGCTCATGGCACCTACAGAATAACTGACTGCCTGTCAACTGGTGCTGGCCCGTCAGGATCTGTCAAGGGCACTAGTCAGCGTGCTTGTCACCATAGATCATATGCCGACGTCGTACTGGGATCTGTTGCTCCTCCTCTCCAACCCTAGGCCTGGGCTACTAACCCATCTATCTGTTGTGTCGCAAAGGCCACTGGGATGGCCGGCCCCCATGCATACTCTCTAGATGACCTGGCATACTCTGTTGTCCCCATAGGCACATCCTGCTACTCTCTGAACTGCCTAAGGACACGCTCCGGGAGGTACATCTCAATGATCAGTGACGTCTGCACTGTCCTTCCAATCAGATATCTGTACTACCTACAGAAGCTAAGGTGCTCGTCCTCATTGTCCTATGCTGCACAGTCTCTGTACGGCCTCCAGATGAATGTCACCATGGTGTCAATCCTGTGCCGCCACCACCTTGTCTCTCCCATATGGGTCTGCTGTAATGCGTCGGCATAGTAGTAAGAGTAGGGCATCCCCTTGGCTAGCTGTAGTCTATCAATAGGAGGGCGGAATATAGCAATGTGCTCCCATGCCCAGATCATCATAAGAGTGGTCCCGCAGGAGATACTCTCTCCTCTCCTATACGTGACGTTGTGAAGCTGATGGTAAAGCATCCCTAGCAGGCAAGGACCCCACGCATAAACTATCTTGTCTCGTCTCATGCCGACTAGGACATCCCCCCAACCAATCAGAAATCCATGTCCTCGCCAGTCAGGAATCAGGATACCCACAATCATCATCGCCAGAAATGCATCGAAGCGCCTGTAGTGCTCCGCCATGAACTCCCATCGGATATCATAGCCCTGAATCCCCAGTCTAGCACCTTGATCCTGATAATAGGCACGGAAGGTTTGCTCGCCATGCCATGGATCATAGACAATCCGCTCCCCTCGAATAGGAATCCAGAGAATCCGGTAGACGTCCTCCAAGGTAATGGTGGCCTCACCTGTTGGCAGGTGGAAGGAATAGATCTTGGAGTGCCATCGCTCGCATAGTGCGGTCAATAATCCCCTGTTCGCCCGAATGGCGGGCATGAACGCAACATAGAATAAGCCCAGTCGCATCAATCGTCATCGCTCTCATGGGCCTAAGTGATCAGCAAACTGAAAGGTGGTCGGTCTGCTCTCTCTCGTGTAGATAGGGGCAAGCTGCCTCTGCAAAAAGATGAACACTGCATCAACACTTTTTGGACAACTGTCAACATCATGAAAAACAACTAAGGTCATGTAAACATCAAAACAAGTTTTATTAAAGAAACAGGAAAATGCATCGCAAACAAGCAATTGCATCGTGAAAAGATAACTGTGTCGTTCAAAACATCAAATGCATCTCGACATGTCAATTGCGACTCAGAATATCATTTGCGTCATGAAATTTTGCGAATGCGTTGCAACATGGTGATTGCAACACGATATTACAATTGCGACATTCAACATTGCGATTCCGTCGCAAAATATCGATTGCAGCTTTCCAGTGGTCATATGCGATTGATAAGTCACTTGCGTTGCACGAATTGTCAAGTGCGGCACAAACCACCGGTGCAACCGATTTTGTCTGGGCACTTGCGTTGTGACGCATCAAATGCGTTGAACGCGAAGGCAATTGCGGCTTACGCGAACACATATGCGTCGCGGCGCAGGCGTTGACTACCCTAAAAAGCATTAAGTGACACGCAAAATGATAAAATGATAAAGTGAGTTTAAGGTACATACCGTCGGCTCTAAGCCCTCTGGCCGTCTGAAGGTCCTCACGATCTCTCTGTGGTGCTCTAACACTGGAATAACCATCCTCGTTGCTGCACCTTTCGCTCTGAGCTCTCAAGTTTCATAAGGTAAATAGTAAAAGTGAATTGACTTTACCCCCTTTGTCAACTTATTTATAAGGTCAAAATGGCATTTTTCAAACAAAGTCAATACTGGAGGCTCATTGGAACACCTTGGACTTCCTCGTAGGTTGCTTTAAACATGTCAGAATCCGAAACCGACTGCGTCGTTGTTTTTCTGGTCATCAAATTGATTTATCGGGACCCTTTGCAAATTTTTCTGGTGCCGACTCAAAATTTGAAAATTTCCCGAGGGGGCAATGATACTTCGTACCCTCGTTGGGGCATATTCTTGACTTATTTTATTTGTCACAATGCGACAAGCGACATTATGACAAAGAGGGGCAAAATGTAGACACCTAAAAATGACCTAGGCCTACAAGATTCATTTTTACCACTTTCGTCCTAGCATAATTATGTCATTTAATTATGTCCTTGGTCCACATTCGACTATTGATTAAATAATTCATAATTATTTAATTAATTCATGTCCTTTCATTCCTCTTGATTATTAAATAAATAAATTTCATTTATTTATTAAATAATGCTTAACTAAGTCTTTCTTTAATTAAATAAATTTCTTAATTTATTTAATTCCCCTTTGTCATTTAATTCTTCTTGATTATTAAATAAATAAATTTCATTTATTTATTAAATACGTCACTAACTGTCTTAATTAAATAAATTGATTAATTTATTTAATTAATTGATCTTATCTCCTAAATTAAATAATTAAATTTAATTATTTAATTGCCAATTAATATTCTTCTCATTTTATATAAATTAAATTATTTAAAATGTCATGTCAATCTTAACTGTCAGTCCTTTTTGATAAATAATCTGAAAAAGATTATTTATTATCTCTCAAAATCCATAATTTGAATTATTTTAATTCAAATTAGTAACTAATCTTCCAAAAATCGAGTAATTGGGCAGATTCTTGATTTTTCCAAATCTTACCTTCAATCCAAATCTTATCTCTTTGATTTTTCGAATCTTGCAAATCAGGCAAGCTTATCTTCTTGATTTTTTGAAAATCTTTATTTTCTAATTAATTTGTCTCATTTATTCTCCACCGTCGATCCGATTTTATTCTGACCGTTCGATTAAGGATTTTGCCCTAACCCTAATTAGGGATTCTCAGGTTTAATCTGGGTTGTTCATTTTAGGTTCTCATCCTTAATTTATCTCGTCTGTCCATTTGAAATGGCATTTTCTATAAAATGCCATCTTCTTCTCATTTTTCGAACACACACATGCGGACATTTTGCATAGTTATTATAGGCATTCATTTACTTTCACATTTATTGTCATAGGCAATTTTAGTATTTAATATAGTCATTTAATCACTTTTGGCATTTGTTTTAGACATAGGCATTGGCAATAGGCATAGGCATTTAGATTTTGAATAAATCCTTCAAAACTTGCTTTAGTCTTGTCATTTGTCATAAATTCTCATACAAGAATCTGAGGGCAACATTTTACTGTAAGCTAGGAGGTGTAACGAAGGTGAAGCATGGAAGAGGAAGACTTATGGTAATATCGTTCCTTTTGTTTTCATCATTTTCCTTTGTGCTTCGTTATTTTCAATGGATTTTAGTGTTATTGATCTAACCATCTAACAAATCTAATTTTTCCCTTGATTACAATTGCAATGGACAACAAACACCATGATATGACATAAATCAATGGTGTGCAAGGCCATTTCATCACGTGAAACAAATAGTCACAGAAAAGGACGATCGTGACTCATATGAGGAGTCCAATCACCCTAGTATTTTTGTCACAACCAACCATAGACAGTCATAAAAAGAAAGACAAGTCATGAAACATTGTTGGTCCTCTAAATCCTATACAAGACATCCTCGAGGAGGCTAGTATCATGATGAAAAATCAAATGACAGATGTGACCATATTTAGAGATAGTGTTTGCCAAGAGTGTTTTTGAATGTCAATATTATTAATGTCAAAATGTTAATGTTGACAAAGCCTAGTTTTTTGTTAGGTAGGCTAATGTGTGATAAAATGTCAAGGAGTAAAATTCAGGAAGGACACATCCTACATAGAGTCAATGTTGGAAGTGTCAATCCCCAATGTTGATAGGATCCTCCCAAAATGTCAGTTGTTAGTGTCAATGCTTAGGAAAGACATATCCTAAAGAAAAATAAGTGACAAGGGTCATTCCCCAAAAAGACATCCTAAGAATGACCAAAAATTGACAGTTTGACATTGTTATTAGAGTTGGACCAAGTTTGACTAGATGACCCAATTGACTACATGCCACATTTGAAGTTTCAATTTGGTTGAATTGTTTGTTGAATTTTCTCCTAGATTTGTTTAATATTTTTCTGATTTAGGATGTTGTAATGAGACAAAGATTGACTTGACAAAACCCTAAGGGACTAGACCTAGGAGGCTTCAGGGGATCGTTGATGATGGCCTTGCCTACCTCATACAAATAGGTGTTGCATTAATCATCATTGGGAAAATTATTGCAATGGACAACAAACACCATGATATGACATAAATCAATGGTGTGCAAGGCCATTTCATCACGTGAAACAAATAGTCACAGAAAAGGACGATTGTGACTCATATGAGGAGTCCAATTACCCTAGTATTTTTGTCACAACTAACCATAGACAGTCATAAAAAGAAAGACAAGTCATGAAACATTGTTGGTCCTCTAAATCCTATACAAGACATCCTCGAGGAGGCTAGTATCATGATGAAAAATCAAATGACAGATGTGACCATATTTAGAGATAGTGTTTTCCAAGAGTGTTTTTGAATGTAAATATTATTAATGTCAAAATGTTAATGTTGACAAAGCCTAGTTTTGTGTTAGGTAGGCTAATGTGTGATAAAATGTCAAGGAGTAAAATTCAGGAAGGACACATCCTAAATAGAGTCAATGTTGGAAGCGTTGATCCCCAATGTTGATAGGATCCCCTCAAAATCCCAGTTGTTAGTGCCAATGCTTAGGAAAGACATATCCTAAAGCAAAATAAGTGACAAGGGTCATTCCCCAAAAAGACATCCTAAGAATGACCAAAAATTGACAGTTTGACATTGTTATTAGAGTTGGACCAAGTTTGACTAGATGACCCAATTGACTACATGCCGCATTTGAAGTTTCAATTTGGTTGAATTGTTTGTTGAATTTTCTCCTAGATTTGTTTAAGATTTTTCTGATTTAGGATGTTGTAATGAGACAAAGACTGGCTCGACAAAACCCTAAGGGACTAGACCTAGGAGGCCTCGGGGGATCGTTGATGATGGCCTTGCCTACCTCATACACTCAAAGACCACGTAGTTCGACAAAGACTAGATTGACATGCCCGTTTATTGAGAACTAATTGAAGGGTTTTAATTTGACCCTAACAAACCCTAAAAGACCGACCTAAGAGTGGCCTCGGGGGAACATCAATAATGGCCTTGCCTACGTAGCAAATGCACAGAGACCTTGTAGTTTGACTGGCGCCATGATCCAAGGTGATAGATTTTAGTGTCTGACATGACTGACTTGGAAAAGACCAAGTAACTTGTTTATTAGACTAAAATGACCAACTAATATTAAAAACCTAAAAGACTGACTTAGGTGGTCTCGGGGGTACATCAAATGATGACCTTGCCTACGTAGCAAATGTGTAGAGACCGCATAGTTCGACCATTCTAACTATGACTCAAATTTGAGTGATTTTGACTCTATTTTTGGGATTTTTAAGAGTTATTTGGATGTTTTTAGGTTTTTTCGTATTTTTGATTTTTTGGATTTTTGAAGTTTTATGATTTTTTTGGATTTTTAAATTTTTATGATTTTTTTGGGGATTTTTGAAGCATTTTGATTTTTTTCTTTTGTCGAATATTTGATTTGCTTTTGTTTTTGGACATTTTGTGATATATGGGACTATGTGCGAGACCCACTACAGTCAGGTGATAAGGGTTTTTCCCCCAATCAGGTCTAGGACTAACTAGGATTAACGAGATAGAATGGGAATTGCTTAAGATGAAAGGTGGATGTTGTACGAGGCATGATGTCAACTGTTGTCATCCATGGAAAGAAATAGGACTTTATGATAGATGTTGTGAAAGTGTCAAAATATTGGGTATTTATTATGGACAAAGGTAGATGGAGTGATAGTAGATGATGAAGCAAATACTGCCTACGCATGGTGCCTGTTTGCCAGGTTTTCACCATGGTACTTATCCAAAGTGCCACCAAAGTGGTTTTCACTATTGGATGGATTATTTCTCTTTACTATTTTTGATATTTTCTATTTTTTTTGGTGTCACCAAGACACCTTTTTGCCAAGTTTTCATCATTGATGTAACAATTTTTGTTGTATATTTCATTTTTTTTGTATTTTTATGGTTTCGGCCAAGCTCTTTGAAGATATGTGTAGAAATTACATAGATGCAAACTATTGATGGGTTCTGACAATTTTTTTCCTTTAGGAGTAGATAACTGGTAATCACTAGAACTAAAGGATGCAATGATGAAATATGGACCCAACCAATTAGGCTTGAACTTGTTGGGCTTTTCAAGTTCAGCTTGATTCTTCATATTCTACATCAAGACCAAGTTGCCAGTGTCAAATCATCGGACCATAACTCTTTTGTTGTAACTTCAACAAAGAAGATTTTGATATGCCTGTAGGTGAGTCAAGGAATTTTTTTTGCATTCCTCTAATAGTTCTAGCTCATACAATTGAGACTATTGGTATTCCTCAACATTAACCAATCCCTTCATTGAGACCCTTAAGGAGGTGACTTTGACCTCAATGGGTAAGATAGCTTCGGCTCTGAAGACCAAGGAAAATGGAGTGGCGCATGTAGGCATGCGGATTTTGGTACGGTAAGCCCATAGAGAGAGATTAAGTTGGAGGTGTCAATCACAACCAGCGTCATTGACAATCTTCTTAAGAATTTTGATTATTGTCTTGTTGGATGCCTCAGCTTGGCCATTACCTTGTGGGTAATATGGCATGGAGAAATGATGTTGAATATGGAATCACCCACAAAGCTCACAGACATCCTGATTTTTAAAAGGATGACAGTTGTTTGTGATGATGGATTGGGGAACACCATACTGGAATATGATGTAGTTAAGGATGAATTTGGAAAAAAATTTACTAGTTATGTAGGTGAGAGGAATGGTATCAATCCATTTTTTGTGAAATATTTGATTGCAGTAATAATGAATTTGTGTACGTTGGATGAAGTGGGATGAATCTTACCCATGAGGTCGAGTCCCCATTGTGCAAAGGGCCAAGGGGAAGTGATTGGTTGTGGCTCCTATGTGGGCACATGAATGAGGTCACTACGTACTTGACATTTATGGCACTTTGTCATGAACTGAAGAGCATCTTTTTCCATGGTTGGTCAGTAGTACCCAAGTCACATGATTTTCTTGGCTAAGGTTGGGCCACTCAAATGGGATCCACATATACCATCATGTACCTCACGTAAGGTTTTTTGTGCTTCATATGTGTCAAGACATCAGAGGAGGGTATTGTCAAAGTTGCATTTATATAGGGTGTCACTAATGTAGTATAGTGGGCATGTTTATGAATGAAAGACTTGTGTTGGTTATTGGAAAGGGTTGGTGGTAGAATTTGGGAATGTAAGTAATTGTGTATGTCCTGATACCAAGGAGAATTAGGACCAACAAGTTCACAAACCATTTTGGACTTAGGAATGTCATAGGCAGGAACCAACAACTTCTCCACTAAGAACTTGAATTGTGGCACATTATTAGGGTTATCCAAGAGAGATCCAATTGTGGCCATAGTGTATGCTGCTTTTCTCTGTGCTCGGGGAATCTACTCAAAAGAAATCATATGGAAGTATGACATGAAAATATCCACCATGTGTTTGTAAGGCATCAGATTCTCATCCTTGGTGTCATAATCTTCATCAACTTGGTTGATAACTAACTGAGAATCACCAAAAACTAGGAGTTCTTTAATTTTCCACTAAACTACCATTTGAAATCCTATCAACAATGCTTCACATTCAGTGAGATTATCAGTGCATGGAAATGCGATGAAAAATGATTTAGGAATGGAATCTCCTTGAGGTGTGATGAATAATATGCCTACTCCTAAACCATGACCTATATGGGACCCATCAAAATAAATTTTCCAAGGTAATCTAGGTCCTACATGAAAGATGGATTCATCTGGAAAATCAGATACCAATGGGTGATCACCCTTTATGGGAACATCAGTGAGTTGATCTACTATGACCTATCCTTTTATTACTTTGTGTTCTATATATTGTATGTCATATTCATTGAGTATCATGATCCATTTTTCCAATCATCCTATTAATGTTTCCTGACTGAGAAGACCTGTACTTCAATGGATCTATCTTAGCATCTAATTGCATTTTACGTTTCAACATATAATGTCTTATATTTTTAGCAGAAAAGACTACTATGAGGCATGCACGTTCAATGGAAGTATAGTTGAGTTCATACCCAGCCAAAGTGCGACTGATGTAACATATTGCTCTTTCCTTTTCCTCGTGGTCATTCTATGTGAGTAATGCCCCTAGTGCAAAAGTGGTTGCAGAAATATTTAATATCAAAGTTTTCCCATCAATAGGCGACATTAGGATTGGCAATGTCAGAAGATAGTCTTTGATTTGTTGAAAAGAAACTTGACACTTGTTTTTCCAAATAAAGCGGATTCACTTGCATAACAAGTATTGGAATGGTTGACATTTATCAGGCAACTATGCAATGAAACATCTAATGGACTGCAATCTTCCCTGTATCAAAGCTCATTGATTCCTTTTGGTGGAGGCATATCCAATATTTATTTTACCTTAGTTGGATCGAATTTAATGCCCTAGCGATAAAATATGTACCCCAGGAGTTTACCCAAAGTCACAACAAAGACACACTTCTTAGGGTTGAGACAGACCTTATACTCTTCTAGCCTTTTGAAGATCTTGTTTAACACCTTGAGGTGATCTCCTCATGTTAGGTATTTTTCCAGGAGATCATCAACACAGTCCTCCATCAATGTGTGCATAAGATCATGAAATATTATGGTCATAGCCCATTGATAAGTGGCAACCTGCATTCTTCAGTTCGAAAGGCATGACATTCCAATAATATGTACCCTAGGGACAAGTGAATGCCATTTTATGTTGTTCTTCTGGGGAAATATAGATCTAATTGTATCCTGAGAAACCATCCATAAGAGACATCTCATATCCTATTGTGAGATCCATTATGATATCTATATTTAGGAGTGAAAAATCATCCTTTGGGAAAGCTTTGTTCAAATCCTGAAAGTCTGTGCAAATATGGATTTGACCATTTGGTTTGGTGATAGGTACAAGGTTAGATATCTAGTTGGCATAATCTATAGACCTTATGAATCCAACATCTAACAAATTTTTGAGCTCAACTTTTACTAGCAAGACAATCTATGGGTGCATCTTTCAGACATCTAGAAGTAAGGGAAAATGATGCAAGACTAATGTAGGATATGGTCCTAGCATATTACCATAGGACCAAGAGAGACATTCTATGAAGAAATCTTGAAACTCGGACCTTTCCATTTCTGTCAATAATGTTGCAAGGAGAATCATTTTGGTATTTTCAGGTGTGCCTATATTGACTTTTATGGTATCATTAATTAGTATGGCCAATTTCTCTTGAATAACATGGAGAAAGTCTAACCCTCCATCCATAGGAACCTCAAAGAGGTTTTCACCCTTGGATACGTCCTTTCTTTTTACTTTTGTGTCGTCAGAAGGTGCCTTGTGGTTTTCACCTAAAGATGCATCCTTTCTTGTTTTATTTTTATTACTTTTATGACTAGAGGGTTGAATAGTCTCTTTGAAACATGCTATAGAATTGAGATCTATAGTAAATCCAACTTTATGGTCCCCACCTGGTATTCCTTTGTGTAGTCCCATGAATTCGGTGATGGCTTTGTCATTCTCAAAAGTGTCCATGGTAGGTGGGCCTTGTTGATCCCAGTCAATGAGATGGGGATATATGAGGGAGATACCATCATCAGTATTGGCAAAAGGAGGAGATGATGTTGAGAGAATGCAAATGGAGGCCAAAATGGTAAAGATAGAAGTACTATCAGGATCCCAAGAGGATTCCATCCAATCTTCATCCTCAATGATCTCAGGTAAATTGGGCTCATGGGAGAGGTCAGGATTGGGGAAGGGCAAGTCAGAAGTGTTAGGTTGCAGAGTAGGTTTTTCATTGTCATGGGGGTCATACACCCAAAAGGTTCTTACCCAGGCCTCTCTTTTCATTAGGATTTTAGAATTTCCCTTAGAAGGATCCTATGGTGAATCAATTTTAAACTTTTGTCTAAATATTTCCTCAAAAGAAGGCTCACCTAGTTCTCAAAAGGGTTCTTCAAGATCATAGTCACTAAGGGATTTATCAAAACAGTATTCCCATTCATGAGAGTTAGTCTTGGTATAGGATTCATCAGATGTCTCAACATTTTCAAAAGCTTTTACACCCTCACTTGAAATCACAAGGGTACATGGAGCATTAATCTGAACTAGCTTAAACACTAACCCTAGATTCTTTGGTCTTTTAGGTGGCAATAAGGGTTATCTCATTCCATTTTTCTTTATACCAAGATCACTAATTCCACCATAGCCTTTTTCCTTCATTATCTCAAAGCCTTTTCCATATTGTTGTATTGGTAGAAGTGGCAGATTTTCCTCATCTTTGTAGATCCAAGCTAAAATATCATCAATGTCTTCTTTGTTTACCTCCCCACATTTTGTGAAGGTGGTGGTGGGAGGAACTTTAAAGATAACTTTGGGTTCTAGTTTGAAGAATGGTCTATCATAAATCTTCAGAGACTTCGGTCACTATGAGATGCAGTAAGAGGTGTTCAGTTTGTACTCTCCACATTCAGTGTCCTGGATCTTGACATTTAGATCGGCGATTGGAGTGGTGGAAGTGGATGGTATGGTGGAGGTTAAAGTAGTGGAAGTGGGTGACTTGGTAAGTTTAGATGGGTCAATGTATTGGACAAGGTGGATGTTGAAGCTTCATGGTTAATAGGCACTTGATGTTCAGAAATGCCCCTTAAGTTGGTGTAATAGTGAAAGGGGTCAGGATCACCAGCTATGGTAATCTTAGTGTCATTATAGGGAAACTTTAAAAATTGGTGATATGTGGATGGTATAGCCTTCAATGTGTGAATCCAAGGTCAGCCAAGGAGGATATTGTAGGGAAATTCAAGATCCAGGACCTAGCATGTGGTTTCTATGATTGCTATCCCAACACAAATAGGGAGTGTGATAATTCCCTTAGAAGAACACTCCTCATCATCATAAGCTTTGATTACAATGCTTTTAGTGGCACCTACACATGCATTAGAGAAGCCTAATTCCTTGACCAATTTAAAGGAGCATATGTTCAATTCGGCTCCACCATCTACTAGGACTCGTCTGACCTTATGTTTGTGAATGAAAACTTCAATGTGTAATGCATCATTGTGGTATGGCTTAGGCATGGAGTAATCTTGGTCTAAGAAAGTGACTTGGTGGGAATTGGCCAAATATCCAACCATAGCTCCAAAGTGGTTGACATCAATGTTAGTGGGAGTTGAAGTCTCTTTTAAAGCCTTGTCAAGGATAGCTTTATGAGAAGGAGAGATGTACAAAAGTTTGAGTATGGAAATCTATGCAAGGGTTTTATCCAATTGATCGACAAGGTTAAATTGTCCTTTAGGCTACGATGGCTTAGCAAAAAGGCTAGGTATCATGATTTTGGCTTAGTGAGTGGTAACATTGCATTCATGAGTCTTTTTTATGGTGATGGTATTGACATATTCATTAGCAACTCGAAGGTGACTGATTATAGGCCCACTCGAGTAACCGAAGGCAACATGAGTGTAGTTAGCCTAGTTATTAGTGTTTTGACCTAACAAGGAGGGATTTATTGAACCATGATCTTGAAGTGGATTCTTATGAATGGTATGGTTAGTATTGGAAGAGTATTGGTGACCATTAAATTTGATGACACCGTTATCAATTAGATCTTGTATGATGTTCCTCAATTGTTTATAGGATGATGTTTTATGTCCTTTTACTCTATGGTAATCATAGAAGGCATTGTCGTCCCACCATGATGGTTTAAACTATCCTAGGTCATATGCTTTAGGTTCTTGCAAGGTTATGACATTAGATTGGATGAGCTTCTTAAGAACTGCTTCAATAGGTTCTCCCAAGGGGGTGTATATGTGTCGTTTTGGGAATTGTCTAGTTTTTCTTTATTGACCTTGGTCTTGGTTGCTTTGAAAAAAACAATTGGTAGGTGTCGGGATAGATGGGAGAGTGTTTTGTGGTTGAGATCCCCTAAGTGTGATTGCAAGACCAGTTTTATTCACCACTTTAGTGTCAATGAAACCATCATTGGTAACATGTTTATTTTTGGCCCAATACTTGTTCTTATCATTGGTCAATTTCATGTTTGTATTCTTACTAGGGTACTTAAGTTCACCTTGTCTGATGAGATCATTTTCAAGTTGGACACCATTTTCAACAAGGTCTGTGAAGTTTGTACAACAATGGACTTGCAAGTTATATTTCAAGGTCCAATGAGGTTTTGAACAAACATGTGTACCTTCTCTTTTTTGGGGATTTCAACTGAACATCAACTTGCCAAGCCTTGCCATTTTTGAAAGAAATGAATTATATTTTCACCAGATTCTTCTTGTGTTTTCTTACATAGTGTGGAAATTGTAATGTCAGTGTCAATGTTCTAGGCATAGTTTTCAACAATTTTTTTGGCAAGTTCATCTCATGATCGTATCCCTTTAGGAAAAAGTGCAAACCAATCAAGTGCAAGACTTGTGAGACTCCTAGGAAAAATTCTCATCAAATAAGTGTGTTCATATGCCACATCTACACAATTGGTTATGAATTCTCTTATGTGCTCAATAGGGTTTGTCTTTCCTTTATACTTAGGGAAATTTTGGACCACATATCCTAGAGGAAATGGTGGCATGTATAAGCTTTGTGTCAAATGGATATGGATGCAAGTCAAAGGATGTATAAGTCTTCTTGTTGGATAGTTGCATTTTTTCTACTTGCTTTTCTAAAGTAACTAGTTGGGCAATCAATGCATCCACTATTGGATTGTTGGTGGCATCGTTCATGTTGTCAATAAGTATCCCATGCATTCCCATTTGTTGTGATGATGTGTTTTGAGTTGGAACGTGTTGATGTTGGGCATGTGTATGAATATGGGAAGTATATGTTGGGATGTGTGATCCATTAGTGTTGACTTACATTTGGGGAATTCATTGTCCATGTGTGTTTTGATGGCCAAGTGGGGTGTGACCCATTTGTGAAATGCTCATGTGTTGTGTCGCTTGATTTCCTTGTCCAAATTGATAGATATGACCATGTGGGAAGCTCATGTTTTGTCTATGAGGGCCACTAGTGTTTGTGTTAATTTCAAGACCTTGTGATGTGGTATTGGTGTTAGGTTGAGGTCCTTGAATGGAAACTTTTCTTTCTTTATTTCTTGCAAAAGGATTAAATGAGGATGTCCCCATAATGTTGGATGATGATCCAAATGTAGAAAATGTTGATCCAAAAGTTTGTGACAAAGTTTGGGACACTTGTGGCATTGGTTGTGGCATGGTTTGTGATATAGTTGGTGTACCAAAAGCAAATGTTGTATTGATCATGTTTGTTGCACTTTGGGTTGTCATGCCAATAGAAGTAGTGGTAATGCTATGTTGTGGTGTTGAGGGATCTTGACTAGTTTGTGTGTTGTGACTAGGTGATGCTACTCTCAAGGTGTTGACATCAAATCCCTGTGGTAATCTAACTCCTTCAAGTAAAATTTTGGCTAAATATCATTATGGATCTAGCATTATTAACTCATCTACAAAAGAAGCTACTTTTGGATTCTGGGCAGTAGCCTCTATATCTTCTATAAACACATTTCCATTTTTGTCTCTTTGAATGAATTCCTCAAAAGGGTTGTTGTGTGATAGATGTCCAATATTTGTGTATTTGAAAGGGTCGTTGTAGGTAGATACCATGTTGGTGTTGTTGTGAGTTGTATGTGAAGTGGCATTTAGGTTCATATCACTAGTATGGTTATAAAGGTCATCTTCTTTTCCAAAAAGGTCCATGTCTCTTCTCCTTTTTTATAATCTAGTCTCAACCATGTAATATTTTCTCAAACAAAAAAGGGAAATGCAAATGATATGGAACTAGGTCTATGGATGGAAATGATATGGACTATCTATATTTTTTGGCTTTTCTTTTTTTTGGAATAGGAAATGAGGAATTTCCTAATGCAATGTGACAATAATGTCTAAAGAGGATGTTGGATGTCTAGTGTGAGGTGACAATGATGTTTATGAGGGATGTAAAGTGGTAATAACGTCTAAGAGGAATGTATAATGCAAGGTGATAAATGATGGTGTCCTAAAATGAGAGAGTTTTAATATGCTATTGTAGTGTCTAAATGCATTATGGAAGTGTTCTAAATGCAAGGTGTAAGAAAGCTCTAAAGGTCATCAACATTGGGAGATTTGAGAAGAGGTTACTAACCATCCAAAGTTTAGCCAATGCTTCAATTTTATTTGTCAAAGGACCTTTTGTGAGACCAAGTGAAATGACAAAGAGACAAAATGAGTTTCCCAAATTAGACTTATGAGCTAGAAAGGACTCACCTAAAATGACAAAGACTATAAGTGTGACAAGTGACTTGGTCAAATGAAAAAAAATCTTGAAGCAATGGTTTGTACAAAGTATGGAAAGTTGGCCTATTCTAAAATTTGCAAAGATAATGACCTAAGAGTTTTACTAGGATGAAGGTGATTATGAATCCTAAAATGCAACTAAAGTTTGCAATGGTATTCCTATTATTAAGACTAAATGAAAAACTAAAAGGTGCAATAGTGGGTAGTTTGAGAAAATCCTTCTAGTTTTCATGCAGAGATTACTATGAAAAGGTGGTCAGAGATAGATCTTGAATGTTTGATTTCAGATTGTGACAATGAGAGTTATTTTTCTGAGTGATAGGTAGTTGCGGCATTTAAGGTCACAATTGTGTTGCAAAGGATAAATGCATTGTTTAAAACAATAATTGCATTGCAAGTTTAACAGATGTGTCGTTTAACACTAGTTACATTGTAGGTTTTTTAGATGTGTTGCAATATAGTCGGTTACATTTTAAAGAGTCTCAGTTATGTTTCATAGTGAACAGAGTCTAGTTTTTCTACAATTTTGAAAAGGTTGTAAATTTGTTCCAATCTGATTATGATTTTCTTGATTGCAGAGGTGTTTATTTGTTTATTAATTCAGAAAACACTTTGTCAAACACTTTGTTTTTTCCTTGGGTTGTTTTGATACAAGAAATTTGAAAAAAATTGCACAAATCCTATGGTTGGCAAGGACAATATATGTTGAGTTCCACTTGAATTTCTCTAGCCGCACCTATTTAGAGTGGATAGCTTAGGAACTTGGTAGCATTGGCTCCCCTTCATGGCACTCACTTCTTGGGCATACCAAGTTCCAAAATCCCTAAGACTGCAAGGATCTCAAGAAAGTTTCCATCTCTACAATGAACTGTGAAAATGTGGGATGACTTCAAAGGTCTAACCTCCTACACCAACAGATAGAAGAATTTTGGATTTCTACACAAAGGTTTTTAGTAAGGGCATCTGGTTCAAGGGATACTATGGTAAAATCCCTCAAGAGATCTCCCAACCCTTAAAACAAGGGATTTTCACATCATAAAGATACTAGGGGAGAGATATCATGTATCACTTCCCATTGATTGCAAACTTTCCTTGCAATCACAAATTTATATAGCAGTTTAGAAGAGCTTGGATTTATCCTGTTACCACTTGGGTCGTTCCCACCTTTTGAAGCAGGGTGGCAGGCACTTTAATGATGGGTAAACAAAGGTGAATTGAAAACTTTATTTTTGATCATCCAAGATCAAACAAAGGTGTGAGGAGAGTGCATACACAAAGATTTCACTTCACACTTACAAAATTGTTCATTTTAATTCCCAAATCCAAAATGTGTGGGTGGCAAAGCAATAATCCCTAAGTGATTTTGATTCTCCAGATCATTGTGAGGTGCAAGAGAAGTTCATACGCACTAAGAAATCGCTACCATACCATAAAACATGCCAAACCCTTTTAAATTTTAACCCAACTTATTATGAAACAAACAAGGTTCTTTTTAGCCCAATGTTATGAAAAATGCAAGTACATTTTAACCTTAATGAGTGTAGATGCAAGTTGTGTTCTTTTTAAACCCAATGAGTGTAAATGTAGTTCATTTTAACCCATGAATGTGAAATGCAAGTTGTAGTTGTTGTTTGTTGCTTAAAAACAAGGTTCTTTTTAGCCCAATGCTATGAAAAATGCAAGTACATTTTAACCTTGATGAGTGTACATGCAAGTTGTGTTCTTTTTAAGCCCAATGAATATAAATGTAGTTCATTTTAATTCATGAATGTGAAATGCAAGTTGTAGTTGTTATTTGTTTGTTGCTTAAAAATGAAGGACTCTATAAAATGAACAACAAAACAAAGTTAGTATCCTCCTCCAACTTGCCACATGCTACTAACAGAATGTCAGTAACCATAAAACCCTAGCCTACTGAAACAGAAAGGTAGAAAACTGAAAATACTGGCACAAATTAAAAGCAAGCCATAGATAGACAGTTGCGACTAATAGAAGTGATCAAATTCATCTCAAAAACCACGACTATGGCTCACGGGATGTCGACTATGGTTCACTAGAACAAATGTGGCTTGGGTTTATGACGACTATGATGAACTCGAAACATGTATGCAACGACTGACAGTCAGTTGTGGCACATGAACCTGAACCTATAAAATAGCCGAGAATCTACCAAAAAAAATGATCTAATGATGCCTATAATATGATACTATGGTTAGACTAAGAAAATAAAAAGGCTAAATGACCCAAATCTAATAGAAACCACTAGAAATCAAATGAAATATGAATATTCCCTTACACAAAGCAATTGCATCATTCAACCTAGCGATTGCGTCATTCTAGAATTTGTGATTTTGTCAAACCATACCTAAAACCTACAAAAATGAAAAAAATTGTACAAAATCTACAAAAATTTGTCCTTCATGTGGGGTTCACCAATGTAACTAAGGAAAAAATTTAGGTTATCAATAAACAACATAAACAAACTAAACCCTAGCTAACAATGAAGTACAGAGGAGCAAAAAGCATAAACAAAGGAATAATCTCACAAAAGCCTTCCTGGACTCCATGATTCATCTCCATTGCCCTTCTCCATTTGCTATAAATAGAATTTTCCCTCAAATTTTCATGAGCAACTATGACCTATGATGGATCTTGATGATGGATCACGGAGTGTGATTTGAAATGTTGATTTAAAAAAGCTTACACAATCGAATCCAGAAACAACTATTCATATAACTATGACCTATGACAAAGACTCGACAAAATATTAAAAGATTTGACTCAAAAAATCCAAGTGTACTCAAAATTTTGCAAGCATGAAGTGACAAAATGAGGTTGACATTTCCCTTTTATAAAAGTCAATTTTTTGGATGAATGGCTAGGATTGACAGTTGACAAATTCCCTAAGATGGAAGGTTGAGATTGAATATGACAACTAGCAATTAGGGTTAGGGCAGAATTAGGGTAGAATTTAAAATGGAGGACTATGATTTAATTTTAGGAAAATTAAATCAATGGACAAGAATGCATGTGACAAGTGGATATTGGGCATGAAAAAAGAGATTGTTGGAGAATCAAATAAGAATTTAAAATTGTTTGATTTAGGAGGCAATGTTGACCTTTTGGATTAAAAATTAATTTAATTCAAAAGAGGTGGGGCCAGGATAGTAAATAATTATTTTTAATTATTTACTTGGTGGGAAACTGGGAATGGGAATTTAAATAAATGATTTTATTTAAATTTGGAGGAAAAAACAAAAGGACAATTAAATAATTAATGAAAATCATTTAACTATAGAGGAAAGCATAAAGTGAATAATAATTAAATAAATTTAGAAATTTATTTAATTATAGAGACATAGGAAATTAGTGACGTATTTAAATAAATAGATGTAATTTATTTATTTAAATAATCAGGAGGAATTAAAGATCAAGTAAATAATAGTTAAATAAATTTAGGAATTTATTTAATTATAGAGAGACATATGATATTAGTGACATATTTAAATAAATAAATGCAATTTATTTATTTAAATAATCAAGAGGAATAAAAGATATGAATTAATTAAATAATTAAGAATTATTTAATTAATAGTTGAATTTGGACCATAGGACATAATTAAATCTTTTAATTATGTTGAGAGGAAATATGGTAAGTCATAGAAAAATAAAGCTTGCAAGCCTAGGTTATTTTTATGTGTCTACAAGAAGTTTACCTAATTTTTCAGATGTCGAGCTTCCAACTCTCCTCATATATATATATATATATAAATTAAATACCAAAAGATTAAAAAACATAAAAAACCTACCACTATAATACTAAATCTCAAATTAGTTCACTCATATTTTTTTTCAAACTTCATTAATCACACATTTAAACATATTTATTAATTAATTGAAATTCAAAACCAAACATAAAAACCCTAACAAGATAGGTCAGGACCTAAATCTATCATGACACATCTTCCATTGTTGGCACAACCCTCCAAGCACACATACCAAGCAAAGGAACAAGCCCTATCAACCAAATATCCACAAAAGATCAAGAAATTCAACTCAAGACTCAATGCGGCAACAAAGCAATCAATTAGCAATGTGCATATCACATAGGGATGTTCCTTGAACATCTAAAATCACTTCCATACACTTCTTTCATACTGCTATGCCATCAATAGCCACCTTAGGCCAAGGTACAAACATCTCTGTTCAAGAAACACATAATACATAACCAAATGATGCACCATTTTTAGAACTTGCAAATCGTTTCTACATATGATATTGGAACTAATACATTGCACAAACATTGTGAACACATTCACCAAGCCACAGGAGCAAAGAAATCAATGCGGAGAAAAATGGAGCATTTCTTGAACCAATCCAAACAACTAGCACACTACCAACCTAAAATAATTCACAGGAACCTCCTTGGCAACATAGATTACCTAAAAAGATAAGAGTGCAATGTACACAAAGAACTAACATTGAATACCAAACCACAAGACCAAAACTCCAACAAAAGAGGAATGTAGAGCATTCTCTCAAATAGACTTCAATGAAGCTTCCTGAAATAGAAAGAGATGTACAACTTGTGGAGATCATAATTTCCTTTTAGCAATACATATATTATTAGGAAAATCAAGAGAGAGCATGAGACAAAATATAGACCATCTCTCCAACATTAGTCATGCTTCTAATCCTTATCTTAATATATTATCATGAACACAACTTTGTTGTCAATAACAATGCATTATATGAACATCAACAATAATACTTCTTTGATAAGGCATGACATATAATCATGAAATTCTTCAACTCATCTCTTCTTTAATAAGGCATGACATCCAACAATGAACTTCTTCAATTCTTTGAGCTTCTTTGATAAGGCATGGCATCCAACCATGAACTTCTTCAACTCTTCTCTTCTTTGATAAGGCATAACATCCAACCATGGACTTCTTCAATTCTTCTCTTCCTTGATGAAAGATGACATCCAACCATTGACTTCTTCAATTCTTCTCTTCTTTGATGAGTCATTACATCCAACCAATGTTAGCCCAAATTGAATATGCTTAGGATTAACAACATATTACTTAGGTGCCAACAATCTCCATCAATGTTGACATCAATGACAACAACTGTTAATAGTATAATTATATTATAATATTTGTAGAAAATCCATAAAAAATATAAAACCCCTCAAAAAACTTAAAAAACATATAAAATCACAAAAATTTACTCAAAATTAGAAAATTGAGTTATTTTTCTATGTTCACCCCATTTCACATAGGGGTGAATGGTGATTCATCTAATTATTAACAAGTCTACCATGAAAAACATACATTTGGCTAGGTAGATGAATTATTTCCAAAACTAGTGTACACTCTTGAAATTGGAAAATGGGTTTTCTAGTTAACCAAAGGCTTGACTTAACCATAGATTTGGAAAATGACGATGAAAACTAGTAAAATAGGGTAGATTCTTTAAATGTCACTTATTAAAAACATTATAAAGTATAAAAATTGGTCATTATTGATGTTTTAAAGATGACACATTACTTTTTATTTAAAAAAATATATATCTAGAATCTACAAAATCTAAGACAAATAGGGTGAAAATATAAATTTACTTTTTGTATGTAGATTCTAGATATATATTTTTTAAAATAAAAAAAGTAATGTGTCATTTTAAAAGCACCTTTAATGACCAATTTTTATACTTTATAATATTTTTAATAAGTGACGTTTCATTCCATAAATTTTACTACAAATAAGATAAAAGCATAATTTCTTAAACACAAATCACTAACATTGATATATGTTGTATGCATATATTTTTCATAATTTTTGTTGTGCATTTTATTGTAGTGTAGGAAAGTGCATACCCTTACATTTTCACACTTGTTTGGGCCCGCCTTGCTTTGTTTATCCTTATTTATGTCTTAATTGGTCCTATCTTGCATCCACAAGCCTAATGAATGGTATCTTTTTATGGCTAATACCAACAATCATCAAAAGGGGAAATGATAATTTAATGTTTCTAGCTATGTGTCCCTAATTTTTAGGTTGGAACTAAGATGCCACCTAGGGCATCTTTGTGCCCCAAATGACTTGGGACCCTGATTTCAAAGGCACCTTAACCGGGTCACTTTTTGGAGTCAGTGCCCTGAGTTTCATGCCTCAAGACTAAGACGCCACCTAGGGAATCTTAGTCCCCCTTAGGTTATTTTTGAGATTTAATTTCAAATCTTGGCAAGCTTTAGCCTCCTTTAATTAATGAATTCATATGTCAGATTATTGTGGTGTAATTTTGGGATATTACGCATGGATAAGTATAAATACAAGGTTCTTTCACTCATTTTATCATCCAATACATCAAGAATTTTGTGAGAGCATTCCTAATAGCATAATTGAGTTCACAAAAGCATTCAAGAGCAATTCAACAAGAATTTGGAGCCATCATCAAGATTCAAGAATCATATCAAAGATATTCTTGCATCATGTGTGTTTTTGAGCTAACATTTGTGATGTAGGGTTTTGATTCAAGCAAGCAATTTAAGTCAAGATTTATCAAGCATTCCTTTGATTCAAGATCTACATTCAAGCTAGCCACTTCACACAAGTTTGTAGATTTCATAACAAGGGTTTGGTGAGTTGTAACATTTCATGTTGTTCATTCATCATTTCCCTCCATTATTTCATTTCATTTCAAGGTTTAATTACCAACAAGGGGTTTGACCAAGGAAAACCCCCATTTACTAACAATCAACTTTTTTCCTCTCTTGTATGTTTGTGATTGCAGATTTAGGTTGAAGAATTGAAGATAATTTGAAGTGAAAAGTTACAAAGTTGCATTGAAAAGTTGTCATCTTCATAAAAACTCACCTATAGGCCAAATCTGGAAGTTTCAGAACCTGAGATCCGAGAAGAAGGAAGTGCAAATATTGAGCCTCAAGATCACATTCAAATATTTCAGAAATTCAAGATGAGACTAAGTCGGAAACAATGGTGTCTTATTTCTCCCAAGGGTATTTTGTAGAGATTCTTTTGGATTATGTTCTGACATCCGAAGATTCTGCATCTACCTCAAAAAATAGCAATGGGAATAAGACAATATTAAGGGAGTATTAATCCTCCCTATCATATTTTGACAACATTTTTACATTTCTAGAATCCTCATCACATATCCATACTTCCCACCTGTACACACATCCTAACTTGTTATTACTTAATTTCATCATTTGCACTCATTATTTGACTTGCATTACTAGGTTTTTTGAGTTGAATGTTAAATTTTCTTTTCCAAGCTTTTCTTGGTGGTGAACCCCTCAAAGCTTATAGAACCTCCTCCTAGGTCTTCCTTGTTGATAATTGACTCACCTTTGGGGTTGATTGTCAATCCAACTTGGGATCCTAGGACATTCTTGAATGACCTAAGGAGAATAGTGGTATATCCCAACACCTTATTTTCCCATTGTTCATTTTGGTGAGCCTGACACTTTTGAACATTTATTTTCTAATTTGGAGTTCATTAAGATCCTAGATCTATGTTGCATTCATTCTTGCATTGCATCTTGCATTATTGAATGTGCATCTAGGGTTTCTCATATTTGCATTAGTGAAAGTGCATATAGGTGGAATTTTTGCTTTCTTGCATCATCTTATCTCATTAAAAAACTAAAAAGTGCATTGTCAATCATCCTAATTGCATTTAGGAACATTGTTATTGCATTCAAATTTGTATCCAATTACTTGTCATTAATCACTTTTTATTGCATTTATTTGCACACTTTTCTATTTCTAAACATCAGGTCCCTGGATAGGCAACCTGGGAACACTATAAACAACTCATAATTTGTTTTTTTTTGTGAAAAAAACCTTTACTGGGACTAAAATGCCCTTCCTGGCATCTTAATCCCTCTGTGGGTTTCTAGCTTAGAACCCTCTCTGTGTTTTTTGTTGTCTGTTCTAGTTTTTGGAACCTCAAAATTCCTTCAGTAGAACCAAAATTCCCTTGCTGGCATCTTAGTCCTTGTTGACTCCGACTTTGCAATTTTCAAGGTTTAAATATTCTTTTCTATGCTTTTGTTTGCTGCTTTCAGTTTTCGGTTACAGTTTGCAGAATTACTATTATTACAATTTCTTTCATTTCAAGTGTATTTTGAAATCATTTCAATTACAAGCGTTAGTAGATCTGAAAATGCTCACATTTCTGAAACTTTGCATAATATGGATAAAATTACTTTTCACTTTTTAATGTACAATGTTTACATTCATAAAACTTTGCATAAGTTTGATAAAAGTGCTTTTCAATTTTGGATATACATTGTTTGCATTCTTAAAGTTTTGCATACATTTGATAAAAGTGTTTTGCATCTTTGGATATACATTGTTTACATTATTAAATCATTGCACATGAGATGGTTAAAAATGCTTTTCATTTTTGGTCAAACAATATTGGTACCTTGCCTTTCTAGGCACGCTAAGAAAAAATTCATATCCCCTCCCTATGAGAGTTTTTTAGTGAAAGTGAATACAAAATTGGAAAATCCTAACGATCATATTTGTTCTTCTCCTAATATCTCTCCTATTGGTGAAGAAGATATTTTGGTGTTAGAAGAACCAATCAATGAGAGTTTTGAGAGTCCTAGTTGTTTCTCTCCTACTTCTCTTAGTGGACAAGACATTGATGAAGGAAAAGAAAAAACCATAGGTAATCATGACAACCACATTACACAAGAGACCATTGAAACTTCAACTAGTCTACATTCATCTCCCAACATCTTCACCTCTTGTGATAATGTTCTAGAGGTTGAAAGTGTAAGTGAAGATATGTTGGTCTATGACAACCCTCTTTATGATCCTTCCCCTAAA
>VDFB02286425.1:0-13874 GCA_007258455.2 Sequoia sempervirens
TCCTTCCCTTTCTAGTTTGAAAAAATGTGGATGTCTCACCCTAAATTTAAAGATAACAATTCCTCTTGGTGGGATATCTAGGTGGATGGGATAACTGTGTATATAATTGGTCAGAAGCTATCATTTGTGAAGTCTAATGTGAGGATTTGGAATAATTCTTCCTTTAGGCATATCTTCTATGAGAAATCATGTAGGGTAGAAGCACAAAACTATGTCACTCTTTCGGCCAAATAAATTAATTATGAACAGATTACTTTTGGCCAACAAGTTTTCCGCTGATAGGGTTTCAGCTGAAGCCACGGGGCAATGACATGGCACCTAAATGTTGACACTCTTTCGGCTGAGTGACTTTCAGCTAAAACCTTCTTGGCTGAAAAGGTGTCAATCAAAAATGTTGAGATAAAATAAACAAAACAAAACTAGCTTCACCATTTTGAATGCTCGGGTGAAAGGGTTCAAGGCAAGAGCTCATCAGCCAAGGTCAAGACAAAAAACACACATATATATATCTAGGTTGTGTTTGAGGCCATTTGGTGGATTCTTTGATTCACGTTCTTTGTGTTCTATTTTGTTTGAGAGATTTTTTTGATGTATTTGGAGTTAAGGTTTCATTGATTTGTTAAAATAAATTCTTCTCATCCATTTTATTGGCTAAAAGATATGAAAATTTGTGTTTTTTGTGATATTGATGAAGGAAATACATAGATTTGGTTATGATTTTTTGAACATTATCATATTTCATTATTTAAATAGTTTGCTCTAGTGGATTAGAAATTTGGGGTTTTGTGAGAAAAGTGAGAATGTACATATCTAGTTCCTAGGTATTACTGATTTATCTTGCTTAAACTATTATTTGGAAGAAATTGAGGTTATTTTCCAATTTGGAAGAAATTGAGGTTAGTTTCTAGTTTGGAAGAAATTGAGGTTATTTGCCATTACGGCCTTTAAAACTGAGTAAAGCAAACAAATTACTAGTTACTAGGGCATATGAATGAACTTCTATTTGGATGCAACACTTTATGTTGTTTCATGAAATTAACGACCTAAAAATAAAAAACTAGGCCCTCCAAAGTAAATTGGAAGAAATGGGAGCTAAGGTTTCCGCGTTATACAAGAAGGATGAAGAGCATAATGAGAACACTGCTAGTAAGGAGGTCCAGGACAATGCGGGTAGGGACAGAAGGATAGAAATTGACTTTGAAAAAATAAAAAATGTTGTGAAGATAATTATTGAACAAAATAATAGAATGGCAAGACATAATGCTATTATCATCAATGTAATGACTAAAAAAATGGATAAAGCTCAACAGGGGTCCTTGGTTCTTGATTTGGAAGAGGTTAAAGATAAAAACAAGGAAGAGGACATCAAGATTTCAAAGAGAACCAGAGCTAATATGAAAAGGAAGGAACCCCCTAGGCCACAGATGATTCAAACTTTCAAGAAGGGAGTCTAGGATATGTAGGATCTGGAGGTCAAGATTGAGAAAGTTCTAAAGACTCTGGATTAGTTGTTGCTGGTTTTTTGGTTTGCGCCTCGACTGGCTCTTTGGTGGTCCTTTCTAGCTTTTTTTGGATGACTGTTGTTTTTTCAGGGTTTTTTCTTTTTTTGCAACTTGTTTAATTCATTGGACTTTTTTGTCCTTTCCTATTTTATGTTGTAAACTTTGTGGTTTCGGGTCCCTATAAAACCCATTTTTTCATTTATGAAAAACATTTTATGTCATTTCAATCCTTCCATTTCTAAACATACATAAAGTAAAATAGTTTTAATAAAACTGAAACTAGAATATGAATGATTAAATAGACCGGGCTTTGGGATAGAAATTCTTAGCCAGTTAAAACAAACCCTGAGAGTAATGGAGTCCCATGTAACTTGAATACCTGGGTAGAGCTCAAATAGAGCTCAGGGCTAAGATGTTTTATACCTACTAAATGCTCCATTTGCATACCCATTTATGAAGTTCAGTACTTGGTCAATTTCATAGAATTTCCATTCACACTATCTTCTATCTTCAAATATTGACATCAAGACATACAATTTCAGGAATCTTAACTCTTTATTGAAATATTACATTTTACCTTCATTTATAGATCAAAATACAAGTTAAAATCACCATGTTGTCACACAATTATAAATTAGATACTTATTAATATTTTAAAAATTATATCCATGGAAGACATGGACCCTAAACATTTTTTATTTTTTGCATTTTTAAACCAGAGCGACCTCACAATAACATGCTCAAATGCTTAAAAGATCATGGGAAAAATGAGAGCGACCTCACAATAACATGCTCAAATGCTTAAAAAATCATGGACAAAATAAGATTTGTTTGGGCAGAATTGACTTATGCAGCTGTCACTGAGTTTTTTGCTAGTTATTTGGAAATTAACTCATAAACTTGAAAGAATCGCAAGTTTACCAAGTTCTTACAATTTTTTCAACCATGGTTTGGACAACAAAGAGAAACACCTAATGAGAAATAATTAAGAAACCTAAGTTAGAACTATCGTTATCATGTTGCTTATTTTTTCAGTTTCATGTTACTTTTTTTTAACTACAGTTCCTATCTTATAATGCATGTTACAGTAACATGATTTTCCTTTTTTCTTCTTTTTTCCCAATTTCTTAAATTTTCTATGCTTAGCCATAATAGATGACTAGCCATATCCCTAGATAAAGAATCTCTCTATTAAGTAGATGAAATATTTTTTTCGTAATATATTTAACACTTGAATGTGGAAAAATATCTATTCAAAGACCCAAGGCAAAGTTTGTTTGAGTATCATCTATCATAGTCTCATGTTGCTATTTTATTAGTCTCATGTTGTGATTATGTAACTACCATTTGATTTTTATTTATTTCACACCCACTTAGAGTAGGAAAACACATTACTCGAGTTAGTATGTTTGTTAAGTGCATACTACAAGTACAGATGAGGGGCTGATTTACCACTTGCAATGTCTATATGAAATTTGAAACCTTCAACTTTTGCTGAAGACATTCAACAAAACCAATAGAGCTGAAGCATTAACAATTCACAGAAAGTTGTAGAAACAATACCCATCATTTTTTTCCTTTTAGAATCGAATCCATTTCTTGGTAATATGCAATCATAGTTTTATAGTAGTGTAAACTTTTTCATTCTCATAAATAGGCTAAATGTAACTTTTTAGCTCCCATCCTAATCAACATACCTACTAGGCATATGAGACACCCATGTAAAATTCCATAATTGTAGCACTTATATTTGAAACTCATCACCAAGCTCACGGATAAACACCGCCTTGCTAATTGACCTACAACAAGACTTACATCATTAATCTTGTTAGATTCCAATGGTTAGATCCTAGAGATTTAAGAAATTATGGATGGATTTAAGCTAGCTCACCTTGTACTGAAAAGTTATAGAGTACACAAGAAGCATAGCATACATTTTAGTATGATAACTAAAATATACACATATACACATGTGTATATGCATGTATGTGTGGAAATGTATGTGTATGTACTTGAGTGTACATACATGTACATTTGTACACAATATATGTAAATGCATGTGTATGTACATACATACAGTTTTCCTAAATTTACATTTCTATAAATTCAAAATTGAAAACCACAAATTTTTAGTTCACCATATGTACATGTACATGTATACATTATGTACATAATGCACGTACATGTATGTGTACATATATATACATACAAGTGTACACGTATGCATGTATTATATATACATATGTGTATGTCTATACGTATGTAAATTATGTATGTATGTGTATGTCTGTATGCATGTATGTATGTATATATATACATACATGCATGTGTGTATGTATGTATTATATATGTATGTGTATGTGCGTATGCATGTATGTATTATATATGTATGTATATGTGTGTATGCATGTATGCATATGCATATATATACATACATGTATGTGTGTATGTATGTACATGCACATATATGTGTATGCATGTATGCATGTATGTATTATATATCTATGTGTATGTGTGTATGCATGTATGTATGTATGTATATATACATATGTATGTGTGTATGTATGTACATGCATATATGTGTATGTGTGTATGTACATGTATTTATGTACATATATGTACATGTACATTTTTATGAATACATGTGTATGTATGTATGTACTTGAGTATGTGTATGTATATGTACACATGTGCATGCACATATATATATATTTATGCATACATCTTTATGTATATACATATATATATATGCACATGTGTGTACATGTATGTATATAGACATACATACATATACATACATGTATATACATGTGTACATACACACATACACATATATATAAATGTATATACATGTGCACATGCAATCCCACATATATACATGTGTACATACATACATACACATAAATGTATATATGTACATACACAAATGTATTGAAAGTCTCGTTGGAGTTGTCAAATTTCTTATGTTATCTAAGTTGTTACAAAAGGTGAACTATTGAGTTAAGTTCATTGAAGAAGAAAATAAATTATATGATGAACTAAAGGTCATTCCATGCTTACAAGGCCAAGGTTTCTAAAGAAACATAGCATTCCCGAGGCCTAAATTCATCTCTCATGAAAGAAAAAGAGGATATCAAAGTAGATATTGTGCCTACAAAACATGTGTACAATGTTTATATTTTATTCCTAAGGAATTTGTTTCAAAGAATTTTAGTTATTACTTTAATATGTTTTAAGTTATCAAAAAATTAAGGGAATGTTAACCTTTTTATTTAGTGTTTGATTTAAAAAATAATGGATTACAAAGAAAGGCTATATATGTGACCAATTGTAATGAAGAGTATTTTTTTATTTTGATCTAATTTTAGTATAGAGTGGTTGAAAGGATAAATATATTTTTTCCATATTTATTCTTGGTTGCATATTACATGCATCTATGATTTAATAGGTTCACATAGAGATAGATATAAAGTTTGAATTAGATCTCATTAGATACATTTAAATTTAATTTAATGTTTTCTAGTTTTGAAACTTGAAAATTTTACATTTAATTTAAATATATATAATTTTTTAGTTTTGAAAAAAATTCAATTTAAATTTGTTTAGTTCATCATGTAATTTTGTTTTAATGATATGCAGATATGTATCTATTTATATATATCATGGCCGATGAGGGATCTCATCATTCCCCTCATTCTAAGTGAGAAACTCAAACTAGATCAAATATATTTTAGGATAGTATTGCTAGATTAGACAATGCTCTAAAATGTTTAGAGCAAACAATTCACAACTCCCACAATTTGGCTAATTGAGATAGATTAGTCACTATTAGACATGAGATTATTAAGATGATCGACCTTCCTCCCACTAAGGCTACATCTACATTGCATGATCCATTTATTAGTGTCGATATACCTACTCTTGCAGATGTCGAGCATATGACCCACACGACTCTAAGTAAGATGTGTAGACTCTCAATTTTGGATTTACTAGTAGCATATCAGGTTATCAGTGAGGAGCATGGGATTTCTCTTGACAAGGTACTAGACTTTATTAGACAGTGATATCCTCATACACATACAAACCACGGGGTGGCAAATGTAGCTCAGGATATTCCACATCAGCCTATAGGATCCCATGCATATCATGTTTCTATTGATCCTTTAGCTTGTCCAGGTAGTCGTCAGGATGTTACAGGTCACATTGAGGCTACTGTGAACCTAATCCTATCCATAAGAGATATAGTTGGCTTCTTTTTGCCACTGATACTGTACATGCTACAAAGCCCCCTACGATGTCTTTACATTATTGTGAACTTAGTGACATTGGTAGAGCCATCGAGCAGGCACGACAGGTACTTTCAACTTTTAATTTAAATACATATATAAAATTGTGTTCTAAAAAAATATGTAATGCATTTTAAAAACTTCTAGTTGTTTAACTCCTAATTTAAATTGTGTACTTGAAAATTTTAATTAGTATGGTGATTTGTCAGACTTTGGAAATTTGGAGCATGATGGAGATCCCACACAGTATGTAGATGAGGTACATTTAAATTTAATAAAAAAATTAATTACTTCATGTTTAAGTTTGAACACATTGAACTCAAGTACATTGTAATTTTAGATAATTTTGCATATATGTACTTGAACACATGCAGGGGTTGGGATGAGGCTTAGGACAAAAATCAGAAGATCTTGGATCTGGAGATGGATCCACACATCTTGGATAAGCAGAGCGATCGGTCCATGGATCAAGGGAGATATCAGGCTGTGAATTGAGGGAGAGATCGAGCCATGGATCGAGGGAGAGGTCAAGGGAGAGATCGAGGGATATATCATGCCAGAGATCTGATGATTCTATTCATACCAAACATCCCTCTCTTTGAGATTTATTTTTTAGTATTGCATGTTTGAGATCATATTATTACATTTGAGACACTTTTTATGATTTATGTATTGAACATTTGCACATGTGTTGTACTTATGTTTTATGGTACACATATATACTTGTTATGATTTACATGGTCACATTCATACATTTATGTTTTATCATGGTTTGAATCTATGTTTTTTATATACATGCATTATTATGGTTTGATGTCCATGGGTATGTGCATGATCATGATGGGCCAAAAAGTGGCAATAAGATAGGTATGTGGCTGATGAATTTTTTTTACCCAAAATTGATGAAAGGAAAAGGGTTTTTAAAGGAGATTCTCAACTTTCCACCAATATAAATTATTCTTTACTTTGAATTTAATAAGTAATTATTATTCATTTTCTATTCAAATTATGACTAAAGTCCTAACTGAAAAACATCTATAGCTTTCAAACGGTATCACATTTTTTGAATCCAAAACATGCATCATATTCTATGCTTTGCATACTATATGATTAAAAAAGAAAAATTGAATTTCATGAAGTTTTGAACGTAAGGTGGTTAGACATAATGATATTTTTATATTTTTTAAAAAGTTGTAATAAAAAATTCATAATTAATTATTTAATTGGAAAAAATTACAAAAAATATGCATCACATTGGGATATGAGTCCTCTACTTATATCTAAAATCTATAAAAAATATTATCATTTAATTATGATTCTTATTTTTTCCTTGAAATTTGAGTACTACATTGAAATTTCAAATTTTCACAAATTTTTTTTAAAGAATAAACCTAGTAGTTTAGAAACTACATTCAATTTCTACAAATTCTATTCTTACATATTTTTGAAACAAAGATAGATAACTTTATTAAAAATTTTATGTCAAGTTGCCTAACTCTGATTTTTCTAAATTTTTGCCACTTAAGGGCCTATTTTTCCATGATGATCCCACATACCCCTCACTTACATTACATCTATAAATATCGCGTCACTACCGTATGTAACCCCAAAGGAACTAATAACAATGGAATACATTTTTTAAAAGAATATAATAACATACTTAAGTATTATAACATAACATTGTATTATGAGGCACAACTAGTTCCAATGGGGTACACGAAGTGACATGACTACACTAACCCATAACAACGATGATAGATTAAACCATAATTAAACAATTACATAAATCTATTCATTCCCATTTCATCATTAAAATATCCATTGACAATAACCATATTACTACCATAAGCACATAAGACAAACATGCAATTATAAGATATAAAGTGTTACATATTTCAATAGATACAACATAACATAACCAACTATTACAAGTGACAGTTCTGAATACATACAAGGCCTGAATATACATCACATCCAAATGATAGTAAAATACAACTGTCTGAACATACATCCCGATAACTACATATACAATTTACAACATGGTCATCCCAACAGACGTGGGAGACAATACATCCATAAATACATTACATCCGAAGTATACATACATTTGGTACAAGAACCACTGGATCTTCAACATCCTCCAAAACCCTGCAATAAAAGATACATCTGCAACATAAAGGGAAACCCAACGGGGTGCGAAGCACGTTCCACCCAACCACCCCCGTGCTGAGAGTAGACAAGGAAGGGTCCCCGACCAAGCACGTCTAACAATAGCACAAGACTAACTCCAAGAAGACAACTTAACACCAAAGACCACTTAGAAAACTCATCAACGACAAATCCAAAGGCACAACCACAAATCACTGACGAACATAACAAGTTACAATCACAACATCAATGAAACTCAAGTCACAATATCAAAGACTACTTCCAACAATGACCAAAGACAAATCAATAAATCACTTCCAGAGGACTTCAGTAAATCAACACAAATAGAATGTTAGAGTAGAGTGTCATCGCATGGTTTCACATGGATTCTCCAGACAACCTATCACAAGGTGCCGCCTCCATCTCTACATGGATTCTCCAGACAACCAAGTTAAGGTGCCGCTTCCATCTATGGTTCTCCTGACAGCCTATCTCAAGGCGCCGCTCCATAGGGTTACTCATGCGGAGTCATTAACCTTTCGTGAAGACAAGGCAATGACCTTGCCAACCACGGCCTTCTCATCCCCTTTAGTCTGTGATAGCACTAACAGGTGGATGAGGCTTCACAATTATCTTATTAGTGTTTAATCCCCACCCGTGGTTTATTACTTAAGTTATCACTGATTAATCTAACTCTATGTGGGTTACCCTGACAGCCCCTTTGTGCGCGGCCCCCACTAGAGCCACTCTCTCTAGACACTCAATCCCAAAATAACCAACACAAAAAGGACTGCATCAACATGACATAATTGAACCAACACATGGATCCTCCGCGAGGCATAACCATCTCGCCATAACATATGAAACATAACCACAAATAGTGCAATCCAAGAGCAAACTAAATCATAACCAGGGTCGAATCATAGACCCAACATCAAGTACGAGATCACAGTTCATATTAGAAAAACTCTGCCTCTGGAAGTCCTAAACACAACTTAGAATCCTATAACTTTAACTCTAGGGTTTTTTCCACATGACATAAATCCAAAAGGAGAAAATCCAATTAAGTAAAATGAATAACCTCGAGAGTAATTGACACATCAACAACGCCATAAAACAAATTACAATGTATAACAAAATCTATCAAATAAATAGATCAACAAATTCCATTAAACAAATAAAACCACAACTCGAAAATAAATGACTAAATCAAACACTTCGTTTATTTATAATTTTCTCAATAAGACTATATCATTGCATACTAGTAAATATTATACCATCAATTCAAAATCTCAACACCTTAAATTCTTTAAATGCACATATATAAAAATATGTATCTATACCATTTATTTTAAATTGCATCAATCAGAACATATAAGAAATTTCCCTAATATTACACAATAATCTTACAACTCACATGAATAAATATACATATAATCATTTTATAAAAACATTAAATAAATATCTTATTTTTTATTTTATTTTCTTAGAATTTATACAAAAAAAAATATTAACTAAATGTGATTTTAAAAAAAATAAAAAATTATAAATTATAAATTAATTATATATATATATATATATTTACCAAAATCGAAATAATGAAAGGAAATGAATTAAACTTATAATAAATAAATAAATAAATAAATAAAAAACAAATAAAATAACTAAAAAAAATTGAAGTACCATTTTACATATACCATGGTACCACACTGTGGTGGCCGCGGCCGCCACAGGCTGTGGTACCACGTACCACAGTCTGTGGTGGCCGCAGCCCCCACAGGCAGTGGTACAACCACCCTGTGGTGGCCGTAGCGCCACAGTGGGGCCGTGGGTGGTATGGCCTCGGCCGACCCCCACCCCCCCCACCCCCAATAAAATTTAACTTTATATATATTTTTTAATATTTTCTTCATAAAATATGAATTGTAATTAAATTAAATTCGCTCCTACACATTTATAATATAATAATTTATTTATTTATTTTATATTAAACCCCAAATTCGTACGAAAGTACAGAGAAACATTAACAGAACATAACATCAATTAAATATATATTATCTAATATTCATATAAACAAATTTACATAAATACATAAAATTTATAAGTATATCCATTCTGATGATTCAACAAAATATTAATTTGTGTATATATTTAACCTCTTTTTTTTTATATATAATATATAAACAGTGTGTATATCAATATATATTTATCGAGATATTCCAACAATCATATGACCACAGATTTTCAATAAAATTAATATAGCTCTGAAAAATAAATCCAACCTCACCCTAAATGATTTATTTTTCAAACAATAAGTTTCACAACTAAATTATATTGAAGAAATATTAAAAAGATTTACTAATGTTTTCAACAGAAGATACAAGGGTTTTAATCTAAGCAAGTTTTCGAATCACAAAACTTTATTCGATCAAATTTTGAAAAACCTAGCAACCAGAATTGTTACAAAACAACGAAATATTAATAACTTTAAAGGAGGATACCTGGAGTCCTTTGTCCGAAGAAGAATCCCTTATGTAACCTCCTCTTGAATTCCTCCTGCAGTTCCTTCTCGATCCTCTCCTGCAGCTCTCGTTTCGAATCTATCTATCTTCAAATCAATTATTTCCTCCAATAGTTTTCAACAAAAATTCTTCTTCTTTTCTTTTCTTTTTTATTTTTCTTTTCCAGATCCCAAAACAACAGAACCCAAAAAAATTCCTGTGTGTGAATCCCTCCTCAAAATAATAAAAGAATCAATAAAAACAATAAGCTTCTCAGTTTTCCTCAAAAAAAAGCCTCCCTCCCATTGGTCCTTTTTCCAGCTTTAAAAGCACACTTTATCCATAGTTTTAATTAAAATAATTTATTTTAAAACAAGATATTATCTATGCAAGATTTGCTAATTTCATAATAATAAAAGATATTATTTAATTTTCTTTCAACAATATTTATTTAATTTAATTATAATCATCACACACCTTTAAAATAATTATTTACTCTTTTTAATAACTAAACCACTTTTTAATTTATAATATATTTAAATTTCTAATATTCAACTAAATACACAATTAAATCAAACAACTAAACAACTTTAATCCATTGTCTTATAAAATAAGGTTACTTAAATAAACATGAATCATAAATCAACTGAATACCTCAACAATCAAACTACACAAACAACGAGAATGAAAACTTCAGTCATAACACGACTCCCAACAGACGACGGACTTGGGACGAGGACGTTTCCAAACCTACTCACTTTTTCAACATTTTTACCCGTTGGGTTAATTTATTGCTCGCCCTGTCGTGCCGAAGCAGGTGGAATCGAGACTTATTCCTGCAATCCTGCATCCAAATAAACGTCAAGTAGCACATGTATATATAATCAACATCCTATCGTGAGAAGGAATTGTAGTGTAGCAGGGCACTCGTGAACGAGTGATGCTACACTATCCTCTCACCTAACCTATTCTAACAATTACAATATCAATAACAACTAACATTTCTAAACAAATTGCTCATAAGATAAGATGATTCTTAACTACAACATCCTCACTAATTATTTAACCATTGCATAAAAAAATAATACTAAATTCAAATAACATGATCACCATAAGATTATCACATCGTATATATAAAACATTAGAGAGAAAGCATTGCATAATAAAATAATCCAAACCCTACATACAAAGCATCATCATAAATCATAATAATAATATCAATTGTAGTAATCAACCAAACCACGATCCACACACAACCAATGAATCAACTGCACCATCACAATCCAATACCACACTAACATATAAAAGTAAACAATAGTAGTAGCAAAATAGTAATTTAAACATAAGTATTACACATCGTGGCATTAAATTAGTTTATGGTTTTATTTATTTAGCAAGGAACGATTACCTTTTTTAAAATTTAAATTATGGTTTGTTCAAATGCACTTGTTGTACATATCTATTTACATCGTGAAATCAAAATGTTGTCCACTATCTAATGGTTGCTATTTGTAAATTTCAAAAGATGGACATGTATGTATGTAATTAATTTAAATAAATAGTTCAAATGAATTTTTCTTTAATAAATAGGTCAAGAAATAGAAAAAAATTAATGCAAATATGCTTGAGATTAATGATATATTTTAAAGTAGAACATAAAAATGCAATTGGAAATAGATGATAGTTCTTGAACTCTTTAAAGCTCTAAATGTTCATTTTTAAAGTTAGTCTAGGTTAAATACATTTAAATTGTGCATATATCATTCTATACATGAACCTAAGAATTCCATATAATCTAATACACATGTTCATTTGAATGTGCATGCAAAGAATTCTTGAACTAGATGATGAGCTATACTTGTGTCTAGTTGAATGTAAATGAAATCAAATATATATATATAATATACATCTATATATAATATACATCTATATATATATATATATATATATATATATATATAATATACATATATATATATATAAATATACATCTATATATAATATACATCTATATATGTGTATATATATATATATAATATACATATATATATATATATATATATATATATATTCAAGTGTTCAATTAAGAATTCCATATAATTCAAAAAAAGCATGTAAGCTATAAGTGGAGTTGAATGTAAATGAAATCAAATTTCTAGTCTTGAAAGTTTAAGAATTCCATGTGAAACATTTATATATATGCAATTGGAAATTGATATATATTTAAATCTTGAAAGTTATGCACATTTAATATAAGTAGATCTAGATCTTCTTGGATGACAATTCTATATAAATTAAAAATTGATCAATCCATATTTAATTGTATTGGAAAGATGGACCATTACATACATGGTCTCAAGCTATACATGGTAAAAAAATTTAAATTGATGCCAAAATGTAGCTATCTCAAGCACCCCAAACACCATAACTATGACTCATTACAATGTTCATATATTCCAATGCACCTTGAGGTGAACAAGAAAGACCAAACCGAGAGAACCTGTATACAATCTAACATTAACAAAATGGATTTAATAATTATACTGAAAAGATAGGAGCTAATGTTCTTAAGAAAATTTGGATTAAAAAGATGAAATCAAATTATAAGGTCAAGTGATTTTTTATTAGGATATTGGATTTGAAATGGATGATAGTCCAAATTAAGGATAAGGTCCCTAGATGTTGAAAGCTTTGGGTGATGACGAAAGGAAAATATGATGCATGGACTAGATGTAGACCAAGTAACCAAATTTTGATGTTCAAGTGACGTTTTTTTTATTAAGGATGGAGAATGGATGTATGGTTGAGATGGATCTAGATGGATAAATTTTAAATGATTCTAGGATGATTATGGTTAAATGGGTTATTACTTGATAAAGTGATCTTAACTTGATGATTAGGATGAGGGATGCTTACCTGATGAAAATAATAAAATTAGGATGGGATGACTAGGATACATGAAAATCTAGATGATCATTTAAAATTATTGAATGTCATGCATTAGTAATGTATAAAAAGTAAAGAAAACAAGAGACAACATTTATGTTTAGATTCTTCACCACTCAAACACCAAATCAACTAGGTAATTATATAAGTTTGTGGAGTTGAGTGTTCAAATGAAATGAAAGATTCATGTGAACTTAAGAATTCCATGGAACATAAATAAATTTAAATGCAAAATTGGAACATAAACTAGGTTTTGTACAAATTGTTTCACGTATACATATATTCAATCTAGCTCATGTATATAAGTGGAGTTGAACAAATATTTAAATTCAAAGATTTGAAAGTGAAAGTTTAACAATTCCATGTCAAACATAAAAATACAATCAAGGAATCTAGAGATGATATAAAGTAATTTCTAGAGATTCTTGAGTGAACTTAAAAGAAAAAATGCAATTAGAAATTTAGATGATTTAAAGGAATTTAGGCAAAAT
>VDFB02286426.1:0-17930 GCA_007258455.2 Sequoia sempervirens
TCAAGAAGATGGGTTATCCAGGATATGGCCCTCTTAGTCACAGGTTAGATGCTAGAGCCGAACCACTCAATCATGATCTTTTTGCACGTAAGTCTAAGAAACCGATTGGCCTAGGCTTTATGAACAACAATAAATGCACTGTCCGCATTTTTGATAGACGGGATAGTAAAGACGACACATAATATGTACCAGATTTGACCAATCAACAAGACATCACAAATGATTGGGTACCTTCAACAAATCTCCTTTGGGAAGATTCAAGAGATTTAATAATTGATAGTCCTCCTATCTCATTTGCAATAGATAGTGACTATATGAATGCAAAATTGACTATGGATAGTGTCTCCATTCCAGCTGCAACGGATGGTGATAATTTAGATAATTTTGTGATTGAGCAAATTGCTAGAGGAGAGGAGCCTCTTCCAAATCTTGAGGCTTCTACATCACGAGGCTCCAACAATAATTCAGAAATAGACTCTCATGAGTTTGAATGGGATTCACTCTCAGATGCAATAGTTGACTTGGATATGGATGTTGTCCATGCTTATAGTTCTCAACCTGATGTAACTGACGAGTCATGTGTTAGATTAGAAGATTGGAACCCACATGTCACATTAGTAGACGATTCTTCACTTGCTAGGATAAATTCTGATTTAGACACTTTAGAGGGAAACTTGACAGATTCCAATTCTACAGTCACCAGAGATGACACCACCTATATCCTTAATCTTGAACCGGTCATCAACCTACCCCTTGTTCACCCCCACCTTATTGATTGGTCTCAACGGTACCAAGAGCCTCAACTCTTGACATTTCACAATGACTATGAGATCACCTGCTATCTAAATGCCATTGAACCTATAGTCTCTTCCACCAGTGAACTGGCTACCAGTATGACAGAACCTGACATCAAGTACCTTAGTCACAAGATAAAAAGAAAAGAAAAAAAGAATAAGAGTTCTGATGGCGAAAACCACTATGTGGCGGTGTCAGAACCAAAAAAAGTAAAAATAAAAGACGTATCCAAAGGTGAAAACCTCCCAGAGGCACCTACGGATGAGGTACTTAATAGTCTCCCAAGATATTTCCAGGATAGATCATCAGTATTGGTTGAACCTATAGAAGCTGTTAATTTGGGCACAAAGGAAGTTCAAAAAATTGTACACTTGGCTAAATCTTTATCACCTGAAGAAAAGAAAGCCTATATTGCGTTCTTCCAAAAGAAGAAAATTAACTTTGCATGGACATACTCAGACATGCTAGGGTTGGACACTAATCTCATTATGCATCATTTGTCCATAGCTCCAGGTGTGAAACCAGTCAAACAGAAGTTGAGAAAAATGCACCCTCATATAGCTCTTTTAGTGAAAGCTGAATTAGAAAAGCTCCTTGGTGCAGGATTCATTAGAGCATAGGGGAGTATCAGCATTCGTTCCAACATTGTACCTATTTTTAAGAAACTGATAAAGGAAATAAAATTTTGAATCTGCCACAGGACTTTAGAGATCTTAATAGAGCATTCCCAAAGGATGATTTTCCCACTTCCTAACATAGACATGATAGTGGACATGGCAGTAGGATATAGAGATCTATTCTTTGATGGATGGTTTTAAGATTTATGTCGAATCAAGATAGCTCTTGAGGATCAAGAAAAGACTGCATTCACATGTGCCTAGGGTACTTATTGTTGGAATGTCATGACCTTTGGATTGAAAAATGTAGGAGCTACTTACCAAAGAGCTATGACAACCATCTTCCATGACATGATGCATAAGAATATGGAAGATTATGTGGATGACACCCTAGCTAAGTCTAAGAGAAGAGGAACACATTTGGCTGATTTAGAAGTGATTCTAGATTGCATGGAACAATTTCAACTAAGATTAAACCCAAAAAGTGTGCATTTGGTGTTACTTCTGGCAAATTATTGGGATTCATCATTTCAGCTAAAGGAATAGAAGTGGACCCTGAAAAAGTTCAAGCCATTATAAACATGCCACCTCCCAAAAATGTCAGCCAAATGAGGAGTCTTCAAGGGTGCCTTCAATCCATAAGGAGGTTTATTTCACAATTGGCAGATAGAGCACAACCTTTCAACAAGAATTTGCATAAAGGTGTTGATATTATGCGGAATGAGTTGCCCGAAAGAGCATGGATCAAATTAAAGAATACTTGTAAAATCCTCATTTTAATGCCTCCCATTCGGAAAACCTCTCATTTTATATGTCGACTCTTGAATCTTCAGGGGCATTGTTGGCTCAATTAGATGAACAAGGGAAAGAAAGGGCCATATATTATATTAGTCGCACTCTTGTTTCTTATGAGGTTAATTATACTAGTATTGAAAAAGCTTGACTTGCAGTAGTGTTTGCTTCTCAAAAATTGCGACACTATATGCTCGCGCACACCATACACCTCATAGCAAAATTTGATCCTCTCAAATACTTGCTCGGTAAAGCTGCTCTCATGGGTAGACTTGCTAAATGGATGATGATTCTTTCTAAATTTGACATAGAGTATATTGAGCGCAAAGCAATCAAAGGCCAAGCTATTGCAGATCAACTGGCTAATTTCCCTATTCAAGATAATATGCCCATTCAAGTCAACTTTCCAGATGAGCATCTTATGTACATGACTGAAAGATCCTGGAAGCTATTCTTTGATGGTTCTTGCATGCAAAATGGTTCTGGAGTTGGTGTGTTGTTTATTTCTCCTCATGGGTATACTATTCCTGAATCTTACAAGTTACTCTTTCCATGCACAAACAACATAGCTGAGTATGAGGCTTTGACAAATGGACTAAAAATGGCCATAGAGTGGAATATCATAGAAATACATATCTATGGGGATTCTCAGCTGATCATCAACCAAGTCAATGAACAATACCAAACAAAGATGATGGTTGGTACCTTACAAAAATGGTTGATTAAGTTGAGGCGATTATTTTTACTTTTGTCACCTTCGGCCGTCTAAATTTTGAGAACAAAGCGGTGATGCTATGGCCACCTTACTTCCTCCTTAGGTTAAGAGGAACATGAGTCGAGATATGAATTCTGGTGGAAGAGCTCACGATATCCATATTTGGCTCACAGCCATATCATTTGTACCCTTGTCAATCATGAATCCTCACGCTATAGTTGCTACTTACTCATATCTTCGTGATGGCATCATCCCCGATACATTTAACTGATCTAAAAGAAGAAACCTTATCCGCAATGCCTCTCACCATTCCCTCATCTTTGGTGATTTGTATAGGAGGGGTCTAGATGGAACACTTCTTAGGTGCTTAGAAAAGTAGGAATCCGATCAAGTGCTAGTTGACATCCACGAGGGAATATATGGAGGACATTCTAATGGTCTTTCCATGGCTAGAAGGTTGGGGGTACTATTATTTCTGATCTTGAGATAGATCTGATAGCATTTGCTAGAGTCTTGTGAAAAATGTCGGAAGCTTGGACACGATACATACTCTAGGTGGGGAAAATTCCTTCTATATCTCACTAGCCATTTGATGGGCCTTTGACCTTGTTGGGTAGATTCATCCCAACTCATCGGTGGGCATAAGTTCATTATGTACTTTCAAACTACTTCACAAAATGGGTGAGAAGTGTTCCCACTTTCTATTGCCTCGGGCAAGGCAGGTGTCTTTATTTATTTTTCCAAACCATATCATTTGTCAATATGGAGTGCCATCTGAGATCATCCATGACAATGGAGGTCAGTTCAAAAACAAGGACCTTAAAGAACTTTGCCAAAGTTTCAAGATAAAGCAACATTGGTCCTCCATTTACTTCCCACAAGGAAATGGTCAGGCAAAGGCTTCAAACAAAACCATTCTCAAGAATTTGCATAGAACAGTTCATAAGAATGGTAGAGATTGGCACCCTCTGAGATAGGTAAAGCCTACAGTAGACCCTATAGAACGAGTATTCGTACTCCAACTGGGGCTACTCCTTTTGCCCTCACATACGGCACTGAAGCAGTGTTACCTTTAGAGGTTGAGATTCCATCACTTAGGGTCTCTCTCAAAGGTCTAGTTACAGATGAAGACTATCGCGCCATGAGATTGCAAGAATTAGAACTTCTTGATGAGAAGCGTAAAGCATCATTTGACCATATGAGGGTCTATCAAAAGAGGATGTCCAAAGCCTTCAACAAAAAAGTTCGCCCTAGAGAATTCCAAGTAGGAGATCTTGTCTGCTTGAGGAGATCCTAAGAACCAAGCGAGGCAGAAAACGGAAGGGCAAGTTGAACCCTAGTGGCTTGGACCCTACATCATCCACAGTGACTTTTTAGCACGGTGCCTATCTACTATCTCTTGAAGAGGGGGTATCCCCAGGCCTATCAATGTTTCACTGAGAAAGTTCTATCCTTGATGCCGTTACGTGCAGGGGGCATCCTTTGTATATAATTATGACCACGAAAAAATTTCCAAAAATTGATATATGATACTGAAAAAATTACAAAAATAAAAATAAAATTGATATATTGTCAAAAAATCCAAAAAAATTCAAATATGATGCTGAAAAAATACAAAAAAAACAAAAAAAGTGCCTTGGTGAAACCTGGAAACAGGCGCCTTGGTAGCAAAAATACAAAAAAATATAAAAAAAATATAAAAAGTCCTAAAAAAAAAATTCTTCCAAGTGGTGAAAACCTGGAAACAGGCGCTACTTGAGGCCTTTGCATCCCTATTTCTTAGCATGCATCCTCGACACTTAGCCTTTCTCCATCATGCCTTGTCCTTATTGCCTTGGTTTGGAATTGGTCTTTGTCTTTTTCTAGGGGCATCACTGTGTTAGCTTTGGTCTCTTGGATATGCTTGTCTTTAGGACACCTCGCAAACGGTGTTTTTCAACACTAACCCAACTGTGTTTTTCAACACAACCCCTGACATCGTGTGTTTTTCAACTCTTATCCAGTTCAGTCATGTGATCTTACCTACTTGCAAGCATTCGATCCTTATCCTTGGAACTCAGTATCAGTTTACACACTTAAATTTTTTTAATTGCAACACTTAATGCTCGAGATATGCCATGATCTTTTCTTTGTGTGTTGACTGATATTGATTTTCATTGAGTGTCCTTGTCTAATAAGTCTCTCCGTGATGCATAGCTAGAGGACTTGGGGCATGGGGCATGTTTTTATTTGCTTTCTGCTTGTGGGTGTTGTCTTGAACCTCTTCAATGTCTCTTGTTGTCTCCTTGATACACTTAAGAGATTTATGGCATCATCCTTGAATGTTTTGCACAACCATTCTCATGGTAATCTTGGCGTTTATGTCTTGATGCGAGCGTGGTTTTGCTACATTAAATTGGGTAAGCTAACATTGTAGTCATCTTGACCTTCATGTCTTTGATGCTCATGTTAGAATCTTTCCACATTCCAAGCTGATATAAATCACATTCATATCTTCATAGTTGCGTTTGTGACTAGTGATGATTGTGTGATTGTCCGATGTCCGGTAATAATGGCCCAATGATGAAAATAAGTTCTCTTACATTCTCTAATGAATGATGAACACACAAAAACCTATGTTACCCTATTGCAAGTACACCTTTGCATTTTCATGTAGCTTGCATTATTTAGACTTCATGTTAATTTGCACTTTTAGGTTGTATTATGGGTTTGAGAGGGTTTCCTTCATCTTTCTTGTGGATTTTTCATCAACTGTGATCACGTTCTTCATTTCCTTATCTTCTTTCATGATCTCAATCAAAATTCCCTATCTTAAACAGTTGATTGATTTTGTTGCATCCTCTTTATTGAGGCAGATTCTCTTCCTTCTCTCCATTTCTTTCCATTTCTTCTAAACTTCTATCTTCCATTCGATTTCACCCCACTTCTTTTCTTCTAATTCAACCTTAGGGCATAATTTTCTTGCTGATCTACCTGGGTTCTGTGATTCTTATATCTTTCATCTTACATCAAGAACCTTATCTTTTGTTTGATTTGATCAAATTTTTCAATTTATTATTTCTCCTCTATCTCATTTCGATTTCATCACGAGGGGGCAGTACCTATCAAACTTCAATCCTTGATTCAACTTTATCAATTTATCAATTGCTTCTCTTGGGGCAACCTTGCTTGAGATTCTTATCTCTCACTTTGGATGTGATCCCGAATCGACCTCATGTTTAAAGGCCTTTTATTTATGTTTGTCCAGATGTGATCCCGAGTCGACCTCACATCGAGTTGTTTTGTGATCCCAAATCGATCTCACATTGCAACTTCATTCTTTGACTGCATGTGATCCCGAGTCGACCTCACATTAGTCAAAGAGGGGCAAATGTATGCAACCTAAAATGGTCACCTAGACTTTGGGCCCCATTTATTTAATTTGTCAACATCAACTTTCTAGAATCAATGTTGTTCGCATTTTCAAATCAAATTTCTTAATCAATTCATAACTATTTCAAATGTTTCAATTTTCCTTAAGGTTTGAATGCTTCATTAATTTTATTTAATCAAAAGAAATAAAACCCTTTTAATAAATAAAATAATGTTATTTAATTGAAGTTAATATTACTTAAATAAAATGATGCTATTTAATTAAATCTATTTTTAATTAAATAATTTTATTTTATTTTATTAATATTCATTTCTAAATTACATAATCTTATTTTATTTTATTAAAAGAGATATTATCATCTTAAATAAAATAAAATAAATGAAATATCCCTCTCAAGAATATCCCGGTGATGAAAAAAAGGGAAACAAATCCTAAAGGAAATAAACCAAAAAAAATTCCAATCTCAAGATTTGTTTCTATTTTTCTATTTATCCCACATTGCTTCTGAATTTTCCTTCAATTCCACTTTTTCCTATAAAATGAGCCCTCTCATTCTCATTTCAAAAAAAAGAGAAAGAATCACGAATTTTTACATCAGACTTATGCTACAAATTTAAATTTTATCATTTGAGATTACATTAGTTTGATTTTATAAGCATCTTAGTTTTAGAGCATATAGTTTAATATTGCATTTTAGCTTAATCTTCATAGTAGATTAATTTGCAAAATAATTCATTTATGGCATTGCATGTAGATTAATTTTCATTTCAATAAATTAGTTTGGTTTATTGCATTTTACAGCCATTTAGATTAGTTTTCATTGTTGCATTGCAAGAACAGGATTCATGGAGATTGGCATTCTTGTTTCTCCTCTTTGAATCTCTCATTCTGAGATTGTATTTGTAGGGGTAATAGGGTTAATCTGAGGACCACAATATTAATCCCTGCTCTTCTCGGATAGAGAGCTGTGAATTGATTTGCAAGGACTCATTATTGAGTATCCTTGCATGCAAGGATTCACAGAAGTATAACATACTTTCAGTTATACAGTTGCAACCTATTGATACATCAAAGCTACCAAAGAACATAGGCATCAGATACGATAAAAAGCAGAAAGGCCCTACAACATCGTCTAACACATCCAATAGTGTCGTCGTGGACGAAAGCTCATTCAAAGACATACCAGAGGAGGAATCCATCATACGTGCATACGATGACATTGATCACACTGACCTATCATCCATGTTCGAATGCCTATCCGTTTGTACTGTTAGCCTATCCCTTTGTCACCCTGAGCTTATTGATTGGGACCTACGTAATAGCACACTTGTCAATATGTCTGCGGATACATATGTCAACCTCATGGGATTGGGGGAGGATGAACACTCCAGTCGCAAAAATAAGAATAAGAAAAATAAAAAAATGGTCATCTAATGAAAACCTCCCCGAGGCACTTCTTGGCCTTGAAAAAGTAAAAATAAAGGACACATCCGATGGCGAAAACCTCGAAGAGGTACTAGAGGATGGAGATGTTCATCTTCCCCTTGTGGGAACTCAGTTATTTGCTCGATCATCCATTTTAATCAAAGAGACTCAAGAAGTTAATCTGGGTACTGCTGAAAATCCTAAGATCACCTATGTAGCTAAGTCACTCTCAGAGCAAGAGTATCCAGTCATCGTGAAACTAATCCAAGAGGGAATCATTAACTTTGCTTGGTCATATTCAGACATGCCAGGCTTAGACCTCGCCTTAGTGGTTCATCATCTAGACGTTCGCCCAGATGCCAAGCCTGTGAAACAAAAGCTCCGCAAAATGCATCTACAGGTAGCATTGTTAGTCAAGAAGGAACTGGAGAAATTACTAGATGCATGTTTTATCAGACCCATTGACTACTCTGAGTGGATCTCCAATATAGTACCAGTTTCCAAACCAAATGGAGACATTCGGATCTGCACAGACTTTAGGGATCTTAACAAGGCCTGCCCAAAAGATGACTTCCCTCTACCTAACATTGACATGTTCATCGACCTCATAGCATGACATGAGATGCTATCCCTCATGGATGGCTTCTCTGGTTATAATCAGATTCGAATTGCACCTGAGTACCAACATAAGACCGCTTTCAAAACACCATGGGGTACTTTTTGTTACAATGTTATGCCCTTTGGTCTCAAAAATGCAGGCGCGACATATCAAAGGGCAATGACGGTCATCTTCCATGACCTCATCCATATCATCATGGAGGATTATGTCGACAACTTGTTAGGGAAATCCAGAACATGAGCGAAACATCCTACCGTCGTGAAAAAGATCTTTGAATGGTTGGAGCATTATAAGTTACAGCTAAATCCAAAAAGGTATCTTTGGTGTCACATCAGGAAAATTGTTGGGTTTCATAGTCTCTCGAAGGGGTATTGAAGTTGATCCCACCAAGGTGAAGGCTATCCTGGACATGCCACCCCCACACAATCTGAAACAATTAAGAAGCCTCCAAGGGAAGATGCAATCCATCTATCGGTTCATATCCCAACTCGCGGATAAGTGTTAGCCATTCACTCATCTTCTGAAGAAAGACTCCACCTTTCGCTAGAACCAACAGTGTCGAACAGGTTTCAATAAGATCAAAGAATACTTGGCTCATCCTTCGATCTTGATGCCACCTATTCTAGGGAAACCCCTCCTACTATATATCTCTGCCACTTCAGTCACGCTGGGGGAATTGTTGGCACAACATGATGAATTATCGAAAGAGAGGGCGATCTACTACATCAGTTGGACATTGGTCGGCTATGAATTAAACTACTCTCCCATGGAAAAGGCCTGCCTTGCACTAGTCTTCAGTACACAAAAACTCTGATATTACATGCTCAGCCATCCAGTCAAATTAATTGCTAAAATTAATCCACTGAAGTATTTGTTATCTAGAACCACTCTGACTAGCTGCATGGCCAAGTGGGTCATGCTCCTAAGTGAATTTGACATAGAATATGTAGAGCGAAAAGCCATAAAGGGACAGGTCATAGCTGATCAGTTGGATGAGACACCATTAGTAGATGCTTACCCTCTAGACACTGAATTTCCAAACGAAGAAGTTTACACAGTTACAAAAGCACCAGCCTAGACACTATATTTTGATGGCTCATACACTCATAATGGATCAGGTATAGGGATTTTATTAGTTACCCCTCAAGGTGAATACATTCCAAAATCATTCAGGATAGCATTTCCATGTACCAACAACATCGCTAAGCAGAAAGCCCTCCTCACCGGCCTCCGAATTGCAAAATAGTGGCATATAACTCACTTGAAAGTCTTTGGTGATTCATTATTAGTCATCAAGCAAGTTAATGATGAATTCCTCACAAAGGATGATAAGCTTTTACCCTATAAACACATGGTGGATGATTTCAAGAAATATTCCACCTTTATACAGTTTGACCAAATTCCTAGGGTACAGAATAAAGTAACAAATGCAATGCCGACTATCTGTTCCTTGATTGATATGCCTAAAGATCGGACGAAATGTGAGTTCCTTGTGTTGGGTGAAAATTATGTAATCAGCTTTTCGATAGATTACACAACTTGGACTTCATCCATAGCTATGTGAGATGTAAATCTCTCCTCTCGGAAAGGGGAGGCGCCCTTCTTACTGCTAATAGAAGCGATAGTAAATCAAACAAGTAATTACAAAATGTACACAAAACTTACGAAGTGGGGGGCGTGTGTTACATTCATCCTTCTCTCTTTTTTTAGAGAAGATGTTTACAATGCTTCACCGTTGGAAGTTTACAATTCTTAACAACCTTAAACTAACAACTAGCAGTAATACCAATACCTCTATCTTGTCAAAGCAAAGCGTAGAGATACCAGAAGTGATTAATAATAAACAAATAAAGTAAAAATGGAAAGCTCACGAAGGCACAAAGTCATTCCATAGCTTTTTCAATGTTGGATCTGTGCAGATGTACTGTTTGTCACGTTAGAAGCACAAAGTCTTCTTAGACGCAGCAATTCCTCGAACAACATGAACGATTACAAGCAAAAAGTCTTGTAGATCACTCAACAAAAGTATCAAAAAGCACGAATGATTACAAGCACAAAGTCTTGTAGATCCTTCGACAAAAGTATCCAAGAGTATGAATAATTACAAGCACAAAGTCTTGTAGATCATTCAACCAAAATATGCAAGAGCATGAATGATTACAAGCACAAAGTCTTGTAGAACATCCAACCAAATGATAAATAGAAATATAAATGCAAATCTAAATAATAAATGTAACACAAAGTTTACATAAACTACTTAGAGTCCTTCAGATTTCTCAAGCTAATCACCACCAAATTAGATCAACTCACAAAAGTATCGAATCCAACACAAAGTTTGGCTTGCAATCCTCTTCTTTATTAATCAAATTTTATTCACAAAGCATGAACGCAAAGTTTCACAAATTTGCTTCAAAAAGGGCAGCACTTCGTTGAAAAACACTAAAGGATAATTTACAATGAAAATCCCTCACATTATATAGAAAGAGGGATGAGCAAAAGAAGGAATCTGATTGAGAAAATTAAGGAAAGTTAGGTGAGCGATTTTAGGAGATCTCACCTAACTTTGACCAAAGTCAAAGTGTAATTTTTTTTCAAAATATTACATCTTTGAGCTTGGTGTAATTACAATTTACAAAAAGACATTCGAAAACGTCGAGAAATATTTACAAGATGCATAAAGGGATGCACCGAAAATGTCTAACACTGGAGAATAGGGGGCTACTTCATGTTTCTTTGCATTGGGCATGGAAGTCTTCAAATTTCCTCCTAGTCTCCTACACAAACTTCTCATCTGGACCAATGGTGTAATCCACAATGGTGTGAATTCTCGTGATCGATCTCATGGTAGATGAGTGAACCTTCTTGCACCTGTCAAGATGCATTTTCAGGTTGTCCAATGTGAGCCTTGTATCACAAATGATGTTCAGTGAAGCTTCTGAGAAGTCTGAACTCTCAATCAAATTCATGATGGCTTCCTTGAAGATTTGGGATATTTCTGTGGCCGGCAGGAAGATATGATTTTCCTCAAGAAGTTGACCAGGCAACTCTTTGATACCTTTTTCAAGAATGGTGCGATGTCCGTCGACATCTTCCTGTACTTGGTGGAGATCTTCTATAAGAGATTGAACCACTTGAATTCTGTGTTTCAAGGATTCTCTTACCTCAACGAACTTTTCTTTGTCAGGAATTACCCCAACATCCACCAATTTACTGAGCTTTACCTGTTTCATCCCCGACCATGACAACATGCACTTTTCCATGTCTCTGCGCTCCTGGGAAAGTACACTTTTTTCTTTATCAAGCTCTGTGGCGAGCTTGGCCAACAAGGTAGTTTTCTCATCTGCAGCCATTATAATCTAAGATCCGTGTTCAATGATCTTCTCAACAAAATCATACAACACCCTGCCTTTGGAGGCGAACTTCTCAGCTTTCTTGATAGCTGGGTCTTCAATACTTACCACTGTCAGCGATTGTGCATTACTTGGATAACCTGCAAGTATTATTGGTGTTATCAAACTGCAACTTGAAGGAGAAAGGGAAAAAATTTCCTGATGGCAAAATGAAAACCATTCCTGCTCCAGAGCCGGTCGAAGAGTAGCTACCATCAAACTAAAGCAACCAGACATCGTTGGGATCACCAACTTGAATAGTATCGAAGTCCAAAGCTTCATCCTCTGACAAAGATTCATGGTCGGAGATGGACAAATTTCCTGATGACGTCTCATTTGAAGTTGAACAAATATCATTATTCTCTAACTAATTTTGAGTCGAGGATTCTCTTGCCTCATTTGTCTGTAGATAGTAAGTTCCCACGCCTGAGGATTCAAACAAAATCTAAGCTCTGGGATCATCTGACTCGACAACTGAAAAATTTGATTCTTTTTCAGGAATCAGCTTTTGCATCACACCTTTTACTGGTATTCTTGCTTTAGACATATCCATACTTAGCTCTCCTCCAACGTCTTTGCAGAAATTGCGTCCGAGGAGGATACCGTAGGAAGCTGGTACATTGGCCACGAGGATCGTCATCTTTATTTTCTTCTCCGGGTATGCGGCGAATGTGTATTGCGCATCTTTGATCTGACCGATCAATGGCACTTGTTTATTCTCCATGGAAAAACAATGACTGAAGGTTTTGGTTATTTCAAGGCCTAACACAGTAGCTACCTTGGCGGGCATCACATTGTCGGGTGCACCAGAGTCTATGACATAGTTACTCAGGTTGAAACCATTTACAAGTAAGGAGATGAAAAATGGATCAATGCATCCGGAAGCAGTTGGAGGATTAGATACAAGGTTACTCTGTGATACCTTAGGTTTAGGAGTAACTGGGATGTCAAGAGGAGTATCTCGACTTGGGGAAATCTTTTTATCATTGACGAACTTGACAAGCCTATCAAATTGGTCAGGGTTGGCTTTGAGGTATTCAGCCTCAGACATTTGAACCTTGGTTTTCTTGGCATGGTCAATAATGTCAAAAGCCTAGAAAGAACTTTGTAGGTTGGAAGTCGTAACTTCACTGATTGGTTTCACAAAAGGCACACTGGTCTTTGGAATGAGAGGATTAGCTTTATGAACAACAAGAGTTGATGAAGAGGAGCGAGGTGCACTTACTTGTGGATTTGCTGCTTTCTTAGGTTGCCAAGGGAGGGGAGATCCTCTTTTGGCAATCGTTACTGGCGGCTTCTCCTTTTCTGGAACAGCAGCAGCTTGAGCTTTGTCAAGCTGATTTTGTTGATGCCACGTAAAAACAACGTAAGTGTCAGTCACCAAATCGTCTTCTTCTTCTTCTTCCATCATTTGCAAATAGCTAATCTTGGAGTCACCAGCCGATTCAGTTTCTTCTTCTTGGAAGAGGTCGGCATTTTCTTCTTCAGGATATTCGGGCTGAGTATAATCATCTTGTTCAGTCTCATAGTACCCGTTAGCATTGTTAGTAGGCGGGGCTTCTAGAGCAAGCCTTCCTGGAGGTGCTGGGAGATGATTCTAATTTTTGTTGCTAGCATAATTAGGGAAAGTCCTCCTAGGGATGTCCTTGTAATTGTTATTGCTCGAAACTTGTTTCTTCAGAGACAAAACTTCATTCGCCAACCTTTGGACCATGGGATCTATGAAATTGGAGCTGGCAGTGGGAGTACTAACATTGGACGCTGAAGACCCTGAGGCTTGCATCCTTTTATTTCTGTTAGTCCCCATCCTGATTTCTCCAGCAAGAATCATGTCGTCCTCCAGACTGGTAGCCAATTGCTGGGCTGCTTCAACGTTAACAAGCTTTTCCCTATGTAAGTAAAAACTCACCTTAGGTAGTTGAGTGTTGATGAAGAAGCATTTTGGGTTATGATCCGTTGGTCTTGCATCATTTGGGATCTGCGTCACCAATTTATTGAATTTTGCCACAAACTCGCGCATAGGCTTGTGAGCCTCTTTACGCATGGTGGTGAGCTACGCCAATAGAGCATGTGAATCTTCAGTAGGCTTAAATCTTTCTTCAAATTTAGTGCGAAGAGTGGCCCAATTGGTGACAGAGGCATTGGGAAGAGTAAAGAACCATTCGTCTGCAACCCCTTGAAGGGATTCAATGAACAATCTTATAGAAACATCTTCGTGTTCAATGCTAAGAATGCCACATAAGATGTAGAATGCGAATATGTGCTCATCGGGGTGTTGTTTGCCATCACCTTGGAATTTTGAAAGATGCTTCCTGGATACACGTGGCAGTTCGTGCAAAGGCGGAGTCAAACGGAGGGGAACAAAAGCATTTCCCCATGGTCCTGTAGGTGGTGCGGCCATGACTAGTTGCACAACAGGTACTTGAACAGGATGCCTGCGATAAACTGACCAAACACTTGGGATAGGAGATCTTTGGCTACGTGGAGGGAAGCTTATAGCCTGTTGCAGTGGTGACCTTGCTTGTGAAAGAGTAAACAGAAAGTCGTGTTGCAACAACTCTTCAAAGAGTGGATTTGTTATCCCTTGAGCCCTCAATCCTCTTGTATATATTCGGTCTGCCAGAATGTAGATCTGAATACAAAGGATGTTATAGAGTTAACAATATACAAAAGAACAACAAGAAAAATGAAACTTATCTACTTCAATCAGAAGCGTGAGGCTTAGATTGTGTATGTCGTATCCCCAGTAGAGTCGCCAAAAAATTGTTGGGTGAAAATTATGTAATTAGCGTTTCGATAGATTACACAACTTGGACTTCAGCCACAACTATGTGAGATGCAAATCTCTCCTCTCGAAAAGGGCAGGCACCCTTCTTAGTGCTAACAGAAGTGATAGTAAATCAAACAAGTAATTACAAAATGTACACGAAACTTACGAAGTGGGGGTGGTGTGTTACATTCATCCTTCTCTCTTTTTTCAGAGAAGATGTTTACAATGCGTCACCGTTGGAAGTTTACAATTCTTAACAACCTTAAACTAACAACTAGCAGTAATACCAATACCTCTATCTTGTCAAAGAAAAGTGTAGAGATACCAGAAGTGATTAATAATAAACAAATAAAGTAAAAAGGGAAAGCTCACGAAGGCACAAAGTCGTTCCGTAGCTTTTTCAATGTTGGATATGTGCAGATGTACCATTTGTCATGTTAGAAGCACAAAGTCTTCTTAGACGCAGAAATTCCTCGAACAACATGAACGATTACAAGCACAAAGTCTTATAGATCACTCAACAAAAGTATCAAAAAGCACGAACGATTACAAACACAAAGTCTTGTAGATCCTTCGACAAAAGTATCCAAGAGTATGAATAATTACAAGCACAAAGTCTTGTAGATCATTCAACCAAAATATGCAAGAGCATGAACGATTACAAGCACAAAGTCTTGTAGATCATCCAACCGAATGATAAATAGAAATACAAATGCAAATCTAAATAATAAATGTAACACAAAGTTTACATAAACTACTTAGAGTCCTTCAGATTTCTCAAGCTAATCACCACCAAATTAGATCAACTCACAAAAGTATCGAATCCAATGCAAAGTTTGGCTTGCAATCCTCTTCTTTATTAATCAAATTTCATTCACAAAGCATGAACGCAAAGTTTCACAAATTTTCTTCAAAATGGGCAACACTTCGTTGCAAAACACTAAAGGAAAATTTACAATGAAAATCCCTCACATTATATAGAAAGAGGGATGAGCAAAAGAAGGAAACTGATTGAGAAAATTAAGGAAAGTTAGGTGAGCGATTTTAGGAGATCTCACCTAACTTTGACCAAAGTCAAAGTGTAATTTTTTTTCAAAATATTACATCTTTGAGCTTGGTGTAATTACAATTTACAAAAAGACATTTGAAAATGTCGAGAAATATTTACAAGATGCATAAAGGGATGCACTGAAAATATCTAACACTGGAGAATAGGGGGCTACTTCATGTTTCTTTGCATTGGGCATGGAAGTCTTCAAATTTCCTCCTAGTCTCTTGCACAAACTTCTCATCTGGACCAACGGTGTAATCCACAATGGTGTGAATTCTCACGATCGATCTCATGGCAGATGAGTGAACCTTCTTGCACCTATCAAGATGCATTTTCAGGTTGTCCAATGTGAGCCTTGTATCACAAATGATGTTCAGTGAAGCTTCTGAGAAGTCTGAACTCTCAATCAAATTCATGATGGCTTCCTTGAAGATCTGGGATATTTCTGTGGCCGACAACAAGATACGATTTTCCTCAAGAAGTTGACCAAGCAACTCTTTGATACCTTTTTCAAGAATGGCGCGATGTCCGTCGACATCTTCCTGTACTTGGTGGAGATCTTCCCTAAGAGATTGAACCACTTGAATTCTGTGTTTCAAGGATTCTCTTACCTCAACGAACTTTTCTTTGTCAGGAATTACCCCAACATCCACCAATTTACTGAGCTTTACCTATTTCAACCTCGACCATGACAACATGCACTTTTCCATGTCTCTGTGCTCCTGGGAAAGTACACTTTTTTCTTTATCAAGCTCTGTGGCGAGCTTGGCCAACAAGGTAGTTTTCTCGTCCGCAGCCATTATAATCTAAGATCCGTGTTCAATGATCTTCTCAACAAAATCATACAACACCTTGCCTTTGGAGGCGAACTTCTTAGCTTTCTTGACAGCTGGGTCTTCAATACTTACCACTATCAGCGGTTGTGCATTACTTGGATAACCTGCAAGTCTCTTTATAATAGTGGCATAATGCTCTGCCCTCTGTTTGTACATGTTACGAGCTTGCTCTATTTTATCCAGCCTTCCAGCCAAGATATCCAAAGTGACTTGCGCATCGGCTTTTGCACTTTCATTGGTAACCTTGCCAAGCTGGACCTCGATCACCGTGTAGTCTTCCATATTGACATCACCTTCTTCATTTGGTGGTATGCCAATTTCAGTATACTTGTGGCTAGACTTATCAACATTCAGCCTTGAGTATACCTTTGCCTTTTTCTTCCCTTTGGCCTTTGGAAGGACTATCTCTTCAAGGTCAAGCTCCTCTGGAGAAATCATTTTCTTTTTATGCTTCGACACTTGAGATATTAGCCAAGGAGGAAGAAAAGAAGTGTGAGATTATGGATTCACTGTCAATTCAGTCGCCATTGCTACTTCTGAAGTTATTGTCACATCTAAAGTTACCATAGGTATCATGACAATGGGAGAAGTGTCTGTCATCATCACTCCTGTAGTTGACACATTGAGCTGATCACACATTGACTCATTCATGAAATGATTGAATTCATTTTCAGAAGTGATATCATACGTTGGCGAAGACAGACTAGGAATGGATGATGGAGGGCTTGACAGTATATCAACCGTATGGATGCTTGTCACTGAAGGAGTATTAAGATGGGTTGATGCTACAAGGATAGGGGATATCTCGACTGCAGGAATGCATGTGGTAGGAATAGGTGACGAGGGAATAGGAGGTGGAGGAGTTCTTGAATCTGGAGGGGTATGAGGAACATTTGAAGTCACAGGCGATGATGTTCTGGGAATTTCCTCAACTACATTCTCAGGAGAAGTAGTTCTTTCTTGATCATGCCCGGGTTCCTGTTGATTACCCTCTTGTCTCTCCGATTCTGGTTCACCTTCAAAATCACCTTTAGATCCTTCTTCAGAATCTTCATCAGACTCTTGCCCACTTTCAAAAACCTCTTCTGCATCGGAGTCTGCTTCTGTTGAATCTTCATCTTTAGCAGATTGGTCACTTGAAGTTTCTTCTTCATCGGAATCTATCTCCTCTAGAATAGACTTTTTACCCTTAGAGCGAGATGGATTAGATTCCGTGATTTCTGTCTTTGGGACAGACTGGGTATCTTTCTTGCCAACAATGAACTTGATCCTAGGACCTATTCATGAAGAAGTGGGAACGGCCACTGATTTATTTTTGTCACGGAGTTCTTGCTGTTGGCGAGCTTCTGCTTCGGATTCCTCTCCTTTTGAGTATGTTTTGAAACTTTTCATTGCATAACCATGTTTATATAACCATTCTTCTGTGTTAGCTAGGATTGGCCTCAACCTTTCTCTTATGCTGGTAACTTCTTTCCTAGACCATTGTTTTGCAGGCAACGGCCTTTTAGCAATGCCTTGCTCATCATAAAGAACATTCATGATATCACC
>VDFB02286427.1:0-12404 GCA_007258455.2 Sequoia sempervirens
ACATTATTTGCTTGGTTGTAGGATTTGCAGGTACATGACACCGACTCCACCTGTGTAATCAGGTCTGAGCATGTCAAGACTCAACAGAAACGTTGATCGGGATATAGTAGTTTGGTTTACCCTAGCCTAGTTTATAACACTGGTCTTAGTACTTTGTCTATTTTAGTTCAGAGTCATAGGTTGTATTGTTATTTTCTCGTTGGATTAATCATTTGAAAAAGCAAATTTGGTTAATTTTAATGTTGAATATTGCTTTAATTATTGTTATTTAATTAATGCTTAAATGTGGTAGAGTTTACTTGCTTGATAATTTAATTCATTAATTAGCTTATTTGGTTAAATAGTTGATCTTAAAAGGATTAAACTATTTTAATTAAATAAATACATTAATTAAATTAAATTATTAAGTGTGTAAATTATATTGCATTTGAAAATTAAATAAATTGTGGAAAATTAGAAAATTAAAATAAAAAAATAAATGCATGTGAATTGAAAATTGATTTTTAAAATATTAATTAAATAAATTAAAAATTTCATGCAAAATTGAATTGTGGAGAAGATATTTTCATAGCCTCTTCTCGACATGTGTGCCAGTGTGTTAAATGAGGTTGTTGAGAAATTTCCTTATGGAGGATATTTTGGATCTGGGATTTTGCACGGGGATTATTCAATTTCCTCACAGGGAAACTATCAGAACACTTGGAAAAAAAAAATTCTCTGGTTGTGTAACAAAATTTGAATATTTCTTAGAAGTTGTTATCTCTCTGGTTGATTTTGGAATTGGAGGATCTTTGGCTTTTGGTTATTTTGGAATTGATTCTCGGGAAGGAATTGGTAGCTACAGGCAATAGAGGCTACAAAGGCTACATAAATTTTCTTCACCAAACAGCAAAGGAAATCAGGTATTTTTATTAGTAAATGTTTAATTTCTTTCCGATAATAAATTTCATTAGTTTCTGGAAAAGATTGTTTGAGAAAAGAAACAAGATCAATTTTTAAATCCCTGTATTTACCGTGAAAGAAATCATTTTCTGTGATTTATTTTGTGAAAATTGATAATTTAGAAAACCTCTGTTATTTGTAGAAATTAGTTAAATTTCTATGAGGGAAAACATCTGCTGAAAGAGAAAATTATATTTCTGGGTAATTTTAAATTGGTATAGAAATACTGTGCAAAATCTTTTATAAAATCCCTACTCAAATTTATTGTTTATTTTAAAATTCCCCATGATTGTGTTTCTCTGTTTTAAAAGAACATCCTCTTTTAAATTTTCCAGAACCCTGAGGATTTATACATGTTTGTATATATATATATCTGTATATATATCATATATATATAGTTAAATTGGATTGTAAAAGACATTTAATTATTGTATTTAAATTGTTTTATTTAAATCATGAATATTCTATTAAAAATCACCATACGGAATAAATTCTGCCGGCAAAATTTGTCAAAAATTTCGTGTAAAAAAAAATGTAAAGCTTTTGGGGGAGGGCCAAAACCCTCCCCATTGCACAGTGGAGGGGTGCAGCCTCCATGGTTGTGCATAGCAGCCAAAGGGCTGCTGGACACAACCCTAGCGGGGGCTGCGCCCTCCCCAAAGGGAGGTCGCGGCTCACCCAGCCGCGTCCCCCACTGTTTTAAAATCTTTGTTTTTTGTTAATTCTTTTTTATTTAAAAGAATATGGTGACAGTTTATTGCGAGTTGAAATTACGGATTTGACTGTATACTATAAGTTGAATTTCAGATTTCATTTTAAAATTTAAGTTTTAAATATATATGTATTATATATATATATAATTACTGGTTAAAAAATGTGTTATTATAATAATAGTATATATAAATATTTGAGAGATTTGGGAATTATAAAATTAGAAAATAATCTTGATGTATTAAATTGCAAGTAAATTCCCAAATTAAATATTTCTTTTTATAGCAAAAATAAAAGAGTATATTTAATATTTTTATTTATTAGTGAGACTGAGGAAGTTAATTTGGTATGAATGATGCAATTATCTTTATTATATGAGAAATAAATTTATGAACAAGTAAAATTACTTTTTGGTATTACTGAATGTTTGAATGGATTTAGTATATCCGAATTATAGACATTTATTTTCCTTGAATTGCTTTATTGTGTTTTTTCTAGGCAAAATGGGAAAGTTTATGATGTACAAGTCTTCCAGAGGGAATGGTGTAAGAAGGGTGTTTAATTGTTCAAATATAATTCTTGAGTTGACTTGGGTTGTGCGTGCATTACATATTGTATTTTGTTATTGTTGAAGGTTATTTGTTATTGTAAGATGTACTTTGTGCACTTGTAAACCCTAGTCATGAAAATGTAGAAATTCTTGTTATGTTTAGGGGAGTGGCTATTTGTAAGGGCCGACACACAAAGTGGTGTCAGGGTAACTTACAAATAGTTAGTAACTCAGTGAAAACTAAAGAACACAGATAGATTAAAGACACTTAACAAGATGTACATGACTCAGCTATGACTCTTGAGCCACTAGTAGTCATGAGTATAGTTGAAAAGGCCCTCGAATGGAAAATCAGTGTCTTGTCTCCTTTAAAAAGACATTCGATTCAAGCAACAAGAGGCAAATGGGGTTGGTTTCGTAAGAGGTTACCAGGGTAACCCAAGGGTTGGGGGCCGGAACCTAGGAAGAAACACCAGGGTAACCTTTGCATCATTGTGATGACACTCCACCTAGAATAACAGTTAACCCTATGTTTGTGGTATAATCAATTGTCAAAATATGGAAGCAATGTAACCAATAGTTTGTTATGTACTGGTGTCTAGGGTTAGTAGATTAGGTCTAGGTAACCTCATTACTATCTCCTAGCACGGGGGTGGACCTACGGGTACCACATGGTTGGGTGGAACATGCACCATACTCCGTTGGGTCCCCAGTTTGATCATGGCATCAAGAGCTTCATGGATGGAGAGCTCACACTTGGATCTTATGTATACTTTCATCATTGTATAGTGTAAAATTTGTATTGTAAAAACATTCCTCAATGTTGTGAGGTGATCATTTGTAAAATGTAACTATTATTGAACTACCTCATCAGATGGATGAGTATTGTACAATTATCAAATGCAATGTATGGAACAAGTTTGTAATTTATTATATCTTGAATGGATATTTCAATGCTATGCAATGTTATATGTTTATGTTATTAATTAATATGTGCAATGCGAAATACTTTAGTCACTTATGGAAAACTCAAAGTAGTGTAACGTCGCTTAACCTAATGAATGTATGCAATTAATTAACTTAATATTAATACTTTAAAAAAAATTATTACACCTTTTAACACTATTGCAACATTCTTAGGTTATTTAGATGGGGCATTACAAGAAACATAATGCCATTTCCTTGTCTACTATAGAGGCTGAATACATTGCTACTGCTAACAATTGTACTCAAGTATTATGGATGAAACAATTGTTGAAGGATATCAGAGTTGTATATGATGAGCCTACTACTATATTGTATGATAATTCAAGTGCTATTAACTTTTACAAGAATCTAGTGCTACATTCAGAAAACAAGCATATATCTATCAAGTTTAACTTTTTTAGGGAGAAGGTAAGTGAAAAGGAAGTTAGATTGGAGTATGTGCCTACTAAGGAAACATATTGCGCATATCTTTACCAAGCCATTTCCTAAGGATAATTTTTGAAATCTTAGAGGGAAGTTAGCTGCAATTACCCCTCCTAATCAGAACTAAGGATGCATTGTTTTGCATCGTACTCTGATGCATTGCATAGTCATATCTGTTTCAAATTGGATAGGTGGTCAAGTACTCAAGCCGAGTAGTCAAATGGTTCAAAATTTTAGATATGTGGTTTAGAGCTTAGAGATCTTTAAAATTGATTTCAAAGGGGGAAAAGACTAATGTGAAAATTTGGTGATTATCAAAGGAGAAGATCCTTTTGGGTAGAATATCATGAGGAAGAGTTAAGGTGAAAATGAGTGAAAACCTAAGGAGGAGTAAGTGTCAAGAGTTAGTTGTGTCAATGGTGTTTTTCACATCATGTGTTGTCATCAATGCCAAAAGGGGAGATTATTGGATGGCTAGTTTCTAATATGTGGTTTTCATTGATGTCAACACTATTAGCATTAATTAAATTGAAGCTATATATGTCGAGGATATTGAGAAAATTTTAAAAAATGAGTTGAAGGTTGTCAGTGGTAAAGTGAAGTTCAATGTGTTGGTATATTTTGTACATTAATGATCAAAGGTTGTGGACTAAAGGGTTTGTTTCTAAGTGTATCTAGTTTATCCAGGTTGAGTTTTAGAGATTTACATGAAGATTTGATTGAGTTATGAAGATTTTCATTCTAATAGTTTTTCTATTTCTTTAGTTGGTGTTCCTGATTAAAGATGATGCCATTTTAGTTAGTTCAATTTTTACAGATGCTTCTCTTGTGGTTCATGTTTCTTGTGGATGTTTCTTGATCATGCTCTATCTTTGTTTCCTTTTGTATTGATCATTGTGCTTGTGGTTAGTGATTTTCTCTTGCATGTTCATGTTTTTCTTATTCTTGGCCAACATAATGTTTGTAGCGTGTTATGGATCTTCGAGGAGAAATTAATTGAAGTGTATTCATGTTGGAGATGTTGATTTGGTTCCTCACTAAGTTGTGGCCAACCTTGGTTGATTTGCATTAATGATCTTTTATGTTTTGGGCCGACAGTTTATATTCATTTTATTATTTCTTTGTAGCCGACTTGTATGAATCTCATGTCATGGATATATAAGAGTGATTGTTTATTTGAATTGAAGTGTGCAAGGATGTGATTTTTTGTTTGTGTGTGAATATTGTTCAAATCATTTGAAGGAAGAGTAGAGTGTGAATAAAAGTGAAGAAGAGTGAAGTGTTCATGTGCTTAAGTGGAACTGTAATTAGGAATTTGTAGATGCTATTTTCTAAGTTCAAATCTAGATGGTTGTAATCTGAATCTCTCTATAAGATAGTGTGTCTTCCTTTGTAATCCCAGCAATGACCTCCTAGGTAGTGTTAATGAATGCATGTGTATTCCCATATTTCATTTTGATTATACTTTTAATAGGGTATAATCTTATGGACTAACCCCTCCATCAGTGGGTTTTTCTCCCATCAGTGGTTTCCACACAAAAAATTGAGCATTATGTGTGCTTCATGTCTGATTTATGTTTTCACTGTTAATAATCAGATCTAAGAATAAGGTTAATAAGTTGAATAAGTTTTGATTTTCTATGACAACTAATTCACCCCCCTTCTCAGTTGTCTATCCTTGTATTTCCAACACTTCAATGCTACACTCACAATATTAGCTCAACAACATGAATGCATGCATCAAACACTTGACTTGATGATATGATCTTGAATTGTTGTAATAGACTCTTGAAATCTACCTTGAAAATGCCTTATGAATGCTCTTGAAATGCTCTATAATGCTCACTTAAAATTGCTAGAATGCTTGATTAACTTGATTAGTCTTGTTACGAGAAACAATGTGAATTAACCCCTTATTTATGCTAAATTAGGAGATTAACCCAAAAATTCAAAGAATTAAGGCTGACAACAAATCTAGAAAGAAACATTATTAAATTCCCGCTAGAATGAAATTCAAAAAGGGGGGTCTCATTAAGGGAGGACCCATTCGCCACCTTGGGTGAATGGGTCCTCCCTCAATTTACCAAGACCTAACCCCAGGGGATTGAAAGAGGGCTAAAAAACTATTCTAGATCAACTAAGAAAGAGGGGTCTTGTTAAGGGAGGACCCATTTGCCACCTAGGGTGAATGGGTCTTGGCTCAGTTTACCAGGACCAAATATTTCCCAATGAAATATTTTGTTAATTAAATAATAAGTGTTAGGATAGATCTTTGGGAGGTGTCAAAATTAAGGCTTAAATTTGAATTAAAGGGGGTTAATTACTACAATTACCCACAATTAATTAATGAACACCTATATAAATGTGAAAGTTCTTTATAACACCTTACAACACTTAAACAAGGTACACATTATGTACATTTTAAAAGGGTCCCATATATTTAATTTAGCAAATACATCCTTGGAAAGTGAAAGTGTGTTACAACACTTTACAAAATCTCTTGCAAAGGATCAATTAAAGCATTTTTTAGTCAAATAAAGGTCCTAGAATAGTGTGAATGTGGAAAACACATTACAACACGCCTCCAAGACACCATTAATTTAGATTTAATATCAATTATCAAACCAAGTAAGGGAAATGGCTTACTTTTTTTATTACTACAGTTTCCCCCACTTTAGTGAGAGGATGATCCCATGTCAAACTCACACTAAATTAGACATCCAAGACACTTAAGTATGCAACAATAACAAAGATACATGATCATACCCTATCAAAGGCAAGGAAAAATAAACAAAAGTAGAGGATCAAGCACAACAATTCTAACGTGATGTAGAATGCGGTTGTTTGTCCATAACATATGTTTCTCACTCTAGGGTAGTGGAACCTAAGTTTTTCCACTAGGTAAGTTGTTCCAATGAAGTGGTTTAGTGAGAAAGTCATGCCATTGTGTCAACTTCTCACCGTACAATGAGAAAGTCATGCCAGTGTATCGACTTCCCATTATACTAACCATACCAAAATTATCCTCTTGATAACTTTAATAAGGAACAATAATGTAAATTCTTTTGAATATCATATAAAAATTTTGTTAAAATGGATTTTTATTTGTTCATGTAATGGTCTTTCCTCTTTGGGAGCATTTTGTAATGTCTCAAGAGAGGACAAGTCAAAAGTGTTAGATCATCACCCATGGGATTCCTCATTCACATCATGCCATGTCAGTATATTGTACACTCTTGGATGGCATCAAACCCAATGATACCACCAAGAAGAGGACACATCACAAGAAAAAGAAAAATCACACCATGAAATCTTTCCAAAAGATGTCATCAATGTATGCCCCCACTTTAAAGTAGTTTCTACACCATAAATGTGAGAAATTTCTTTAAAGTAGCTGATAATTTTTTTCTAAGACATGAGAGCTTTCCTTAGAAAACACTATGCCAAGTCATATGTTTCCAAAATAAGTAGTATCATGAAATAGGAAGGAAAGGTTGCCCCCAAAAATACATAAGGGATCTATTGATTTGGGGTCAATATATTTTTGCTATATTGTTGTCATAAAGCATGGAATTGTCATCATTGCCCAAATGCTCATAGAACTGGAAGAATGACACAAAGAGAGAAAAATAAAGAAAAACCTTTCAGGTCAACATGGAAGAAACATAAATGTCTCGATGCCTTGCATCATCCCCAAAAGGAAAACACAAGAAAAATGAAAAAGATAAAGAAAAGGATTTTGGGTCAACAAGGAAGAGACCTAAATGTCTCAATGCCATGTAACATCCCCTAAAGGAAAACACAAAACAAATGAAAACATAACCTCATGACATAGAGAGGAATAAAGGTACATATAGAAGAATGCACAAAAAGAGAGAGGAACATCAAATGGAACTTCATAGGGGATCACATAATTATGCACATGCAATCACATAAAGAAAAGTAAAAAAGAAAAATACTAGTAAGGCATAGGTGAGTCAACCTAAAGTAGGTCTTCCACCTCCCAATCTCAGTCATTATAAACAAAAGGCGAGCAACTAGCCAAAGGGACAAAAAAATGCATTACTAGGACAAGGCTATCAAATTTTTGCCTCCACATTGCGCAAGACAAGAATGAGCCGGGGATGGATGATGCTATGCCACTCCTTATGATAATGAATGTAAAACATGCAATAGTAGCATCCTATGATCCTGAGTACTACATGGCAAGGAGTAGAAACTATTGTTATTGTGTATAATGAGTAGGAAAAGTATCAACTTGATGTGTATCTAATGAGATATTTCCATGTAGTATCTATCAGTTCAGGATGCACCAAAGTTAAACTTGTATTGAAGAATATGTTGCAATAGTGTTTCTATTATGAAGGTTGTTTGATGGTTTGATTTCTATTAAAGGAAAATAACCAATACCACAAGTTGTTTCTTGCATGTTAGGCTCTATAGGGACATGGATACCTTGTTCTATAACACCACATACTTTTCCACACTACCCAAGTTGTTTCATAAGTTCATAACCTTTTCCATAAAGATTTTTCATTTGTTTCAAATTCAAAGGTTTCTCACAATCAACTTCATCAAAGTTTTTCATGTATGTTGTCTTTTCTTCTAAAGTGGTTGAAGTGGATGCTTTTGAATTTTGTATTGACATTACCACTTTTTGTTTCCCTTTGTAGACTCATTTGTTATGATCTTGTACTCACCCATGGATGTAGGTATAAAATCAAAGGAACTTGAAGCATCTTCCAATAATTTTGTGACCTCTTCAATAAGCTTTTCTTTTTCTTTCTCGACATGCAAAAAAAATTTAGTTTTAGTGTCAACGTTGATTGTATACACTTTATTATATATATGAGAAATTTCATTGTAACTCGGTGGTCATGAAACATTATCAAGTTTCCTTTTACTTGGTTCTAAGATAAGAACAAGTTGATTTTGAACTTGTGATTGTTGTGAGGGTGCATAAATGATAAGTTTAAGCTTAGAAGAGTACTTCAAGGGATATCTAATGTGTATAACCTCAGGAGACTTATCCATACTCTCATGATCTCTTAGTGAAGGGGAGTCTAATGTCTCTTCATCAGATTCATCTAAGGAAGCCTCATTATTATTGTTTGAAATACATGTATCAATGTTCTCATTTTCTTCCAACATGATATCTTCCCTATTAGGAGAGGTGTTAGGAGAGCTACAAACTAGATATTCATGACATTCATAGGTTGGTTCTTCTAAAATGAATTCATCACAAGTATGTGAATTCTCAATGGTTGAATTTTCTTGCTTATAAATGATAGAATTATCTTGTTCAACAATGTTTTCTCTAGGGTAAGAGAGGCAAATAGGATTCTCACAACTCTCATCAATTGGATCTTCTAACACAAAAGTATCTTCATCATAAATAGGAGAGATATTAGGAGAATGACAAATTTTGTTGTTATGATTCTCCATGATTTCATCTTGTTTCTCTAGGGTCTCATTCTCTTGTTCCATAATACCTACCCTATTAATGGAGCATTTAAGATGTTCATCACATTTGATGGTTAGATTTTGTAAAGTAGCTTCATCACAAATAGGGGAGGCCTCAAGAGAAGAACAACTACGAGTTTCATGCTTACTAATGATTGAAATTTTTTGTTCCTATAGATCTTCCCAAATGGTAAGGGCATTAGGAAATAGAGAAAAGAAATTCTCATGATTATTAATAAATGTATCTTCTAACACCAAACTATCTTTTTCATATGTAGAAGAGATATTAGGAGAAGGATAAATTTGATTGTTATGGTTATCTATAACTACATTCACATGCCATAAATGTATTTCCAAGTAGAAGAGGTAGGATTTACATAGCTCTCAATCATTGAAAATCTTAACACCAACATATCCTCCTCATAAATGTGATTTCTATGATCATTCAAAATTGTATCTTGTTTCACTAAATAATTCTCACAAGTAGGGGAGGTGTTGGGAGATGAATGTAGACTAGGTAAAGTAGTGTCAATGATCTCATTTTCTTGTGTCATAATATCTTTCGAAGGTGGAGGAGGATGAAAAAAAAGATTTTCATGATTCTCCATGATTGCATCTTCTTTCACCGAAATACCTTTGTTACTAACATGAGAAGTATCAGGAGAAAATCAATTATGATTGTCACAATTGTCTATGATTGTATCCTCTTCTATCACATCATTACAAAAAATAGGAAAGATAAGAGGGGTTGTAGGTTTAATGAAAGTGTTAATGTTTTCACTTCTTGTAGTAAGAGACTCATAACTAGGGAATATATTGAATGAGTGACTAACATTTTTATTCACTAACTTTTTCTTTACAAACTTATCAAAGATGGATACTAACATTTGTGACAAGCAATGCAATGAAATAGAAATAAATTCAATTTTCAAATTCCACACAATGCAACAAACTGAAAATGAATTATTGTGAATGAAATTTTGAATTTTGACAATGTACTAAAATGACGCAATTTAAGCTAAATGCAATGAATTTGATGAAATGGAAAATCAGAAAATTGAAATAGAAAGGTAACAATAGCAAACAAAAGCTAAAAATTGAGATTTTAATGTTTTAAAAATGTAGAGTAGTAGCTAATAGGGATTCATTTTCTAGTAAGGGTGAATCGGTCCCGGTTAGATGTTTTCAAGATTTTTCCATGGATTTTAGAGTGAATTTTGATGCTTTTTTAGTTGCCAAAAGGTTCAGATTAGGCCTGATTAGGGACTTATTCAACAATAAAGGTGAATGGGTCCTAGTTAGGTATTTTAAAACTATTTTTTTATGATTTGCAAGTTCTTAGTTATATCTTTCAATTCTAGGTCTGAGATAGTGAGCTTCAGTTTCAGATTTTCTAGAAATTCAATGTAAAAATGAAAAGAATAGATGAAATGAAAGGCCTAATTTGAAATGAAATTTTGTTTTCATTTTCAAATGCAATTGTATGAGGTCTAAATGAGATGAAAAATGACTGATTTTTTTTGTAATTTTTAGATTTTGGAAGATGCAAAACAATACAAATATAAACCCTATATGATATGCAAGATTGCAATGAAAAACAAGAAACCCTAAATGATATTTTAATACAATGCAAATATAAATGTAAATGAATGAAATACCTAATTTAAGATGCAATGAGAGACTCCAAATATTAGAAAATTGTAATGTTCAATATTTTGAGTTCACCAAAATGAATCATTGAAAAATGGATTGATCAAAATGTTCGATAAACAAGATGATGAACCACTATTTTTCTAAGAAGTGATTGATTCAATTATGTGTAAAATAAGATGTAAAAAATAATTAGAAATGATGCATAACTATTATAGCAACTATAGGGGAAGTTTTTAGAGCATAAAAAGCTGTGTACCTAGCCAAATAGTTATTTTTGAGCTACAGAGGACTCATTCACCTTTAGTGGCGAATGGGTCCTTTTGGGGCTTTAGAAAACTAATTTTAATGTCCTATTCCTTGATTTTTGCACTCTCAAATTCCCTATTATCAAGTTCTAGAAGTGTTTAGTTAGTTTTATAGCTTCAATTACATCTTCTTGCACTTTGAATGACAACTTTTACAACTTTGCAACTTTGAAAATTTTGCTCCAAATCTTGCTCTTCAACCTGTTAATCTATAATCACACAGTCAAGGGAAGAAAAACTTGTTTTTTAGTGAATGGGAGTTTTCCTGTGTAAAAACCCTTGTAGGCAATTAAACCAAATGATGAAATGAATGAAATGAAGTATGAAATTGATATCACCTTGGATGATGTCTTATGAAATAAATTTGCAAGCTAGCATGTAGTGGCCATGAAGAATGTAGATCTTGGATCCTAGAATAATATGTGAACAATGCTTGTAATAGATCTCCAATGCTACACTCACAATCTTAGCTCAAGAAAATGAATGCATGAATCAAACCCTTGACATGATGATATGATCTTGAATTGCTATAATAGACTCTTGAAATATGGCTTGAAAATTCCTTATGAATGCTCTTTAAATGCTCTATAATGATCTCTTGAAATTGCTAGAATGATTGATCAACTTGCTTAGTCTTGTTTGGAGAATCAATGTGAATTAACCCCTTATTGATACTAAATTATGAGATTAACACTAAAATTCAAAGAATTAAGGCCGACAGCAAATCTGGAAAGAAAAATTATTAAATTCTCACTAGAATGAAATTCACAAAAGGGGTTTTCATTAAAGAGGAGGTTGGCTACCTTGGGGAAAATCGTCTAGCAGTTTACGGACCTAACCTAAGGGATTGAAGGAGCTAAAACCCATTCTAGATCAAATAAGAAAGGGTGATCCTATGAAGAGAGGACCCATTCATCACCTAGGGTGAATGGGTCTTGGCTATGTTTACTAGTACCAAAATTTTCCCACTAAAATATTTTGTTAATTAAATTATAAGTGTTGAGATCAATCTTCAGGAGGTGTCAAAATTAAGGCTTAAATTTGAATTAAAGGGGGTTAATTACTCAAATTACCTACAATTAATTAATTAGCAGCTAGATAAATGTTAAAGTAGTTTATAGCACCTCACAACACTTAAACAAGGAACACATTATGCACATTTTATTAAAAAGGGGCCCATAAGGCGTAATGAAGTAAATATATCCTTCAAAAGTGTGAGTGTGTTACAAAACTTTACAACACCCTTGCAAAGGATCAATTAAGGAAATTTTTAGTCAAATAAAGGTCCTAGAATAGTGTGAATGTGTACAAAACATTACAACACTAGTCCAAGACACCATTAATTCAGTTTTAATATCAATTATCAAACC